>PITA01016772.1:0-45489 GCA_004023965.1 Spilogale gracilis
CCACTTATGCTTAAAAGTTAATTGCTATCTTTGACCCCCTTAACCATAATCTAGATCAGACCACATTGGGATAATTGTGATACCCTCCTAACTAGGCTCTCTGCTTGTAGCTTCCCACCTTTAACCACCCCCCCCCAAACACACACACACTGGTAGATTAACCTTCACGGAATGCAATTTGGATCATCATGCTCCCTTGCAAAGAAACTGCACATAGGTCCTTTTGCTAAAAGAAAAATATCCAAAAATAACTGGACATCTTCAAACCACTTTATGATCTGTTCTGAATCTACTTTCCAGTTTTCTCTGCCAAAAGTCTTCCAGGGAAATGATTTGCATTTTGAGCTTAAATATACCAAATACATCCAAATGACTATATGGCCTTGAGAAAATTAATTTATTTCTCTGAACTCATAAAAATACAAAATGAAAATCCTGTTATCTGCACTGCTCATTGGCAGAACTGGTAGCCTTACACCCTATGTCTTGAAGAAACTGGAGAGTAAGCACTAGAGTACAGTCTTTCTCATACTTTTTTACTTATGCAGTAGGACTACCAAGTCCAACCCTTTCTCAATCAGATCTCTAAGCTTCAGCCTAATAAAGGGAAGCCTGTAGCTCACAATAACCATTTCTTCCAGTTCTCTGAAAATAGCTATGCCTTCCTGACAGGCCCATGGAATAGTCCTAAAAGCTGAGAATACTTCAATCTCTTTCAATCTCTCTGTGTAGAGTGTATATTTTAATGCGGTAGGAATCAGTCTCAGACTGCAAACTCAGGTGTGCAAAAAATATTGGATCAACTGAATTTTAACTCTGAACCCATGTTTAATTGGTTTCTAGGAAATTGAATAGCCGTCAATATGGTGGCTCTCCTATTATGGAGGGTAAAATAAAATTAGTTTACTCGATCATAATGGAGAATAAAATAAAAGTAGGTTTCATGGTGTTTTAGACATTGATGGACATAGGTTACAAAGTAATCTAAAACTCTAAGTTCAATAGAAATATAGAGAGCAAACATAACCAGAAGATAATATTCCATTCTTGGAGAACAACACTATCATTGGAGAATAATATGATTAATGTTGCTGTTGTTGTTGTTGTTGTTGTTGTTGTTGTTGTTGTTGTTATAGTTGATGCTCATATGGCAGCGTTAGGGAGTCTGCACAGCTTTCATGTGTTCCTCTATGGTTCCCAGCTTTACTTGTGGTTAAGTTGGCCATATGATGAGGTTCTGGCCAATAAAATGTGGACAGAAGTGATCTCTGACCTCTTGACCATTCTCAGAGTGCTCATTTTCAAGTTATTTCTATTCTAGTCCTTAACAATCATCCCAGATAACCCTCTGGGCTCTCCAAAGTGACCTTGAAGTCCAGATGTTTCAGATTGTGTAGGCTCAAGCAGGAAGCAACCTGTAGGTCTGAGTCTCCAGCCTTCATGAAAACCCCTCATTGTATATTAGACTGTCATTTGAGAAAGAAATAGCTCTGTTTGTAATTTAGTCCTTGAGATTTGGGAAGATATTTTCTAGAGCAACATATCTCATCCTACCTCAACTAATACAACTAGTATGTGCTTACTATATACCAGGTACAACTGTAAATACCTCAATGTCTATTAGCTTTTTTTATAATGAGATAGACACATTAGTCCATGGTAACAGAATGATGCAGAAATACAAATCTAAGACAGTCACCGAACCCCAAATTGACCACACACATCCTTATAGTATTTCTTTCCCCCAACCTTTTCGATTTTCTAAACCTCACCCATCCCTGAGGAAGAAACAACATGGCAAACAAAGAAAACAAAGGAAGAAGGGGCTCTAATTTGCATCTGTTTTGTGTAAATGTGTAAATCCAGTCCTGCTTGTTAAGAATTCCTTAGGTATTATGCACTCTTATCATCTCTCCTACTGGAATAAACAGGTAAATAAATCACTTTGTCTTCCCTAAATGCTGGCACCACTGCTGTGTAGGTGGGTCTCCAGACCCCTGGAGATGGTAGATCTCAGTTTTCTGATGGTGTTTGTAAGTTATATTAGGAATATAACACTTTTAACAAGTTACTGCCACAACTGCTCATGTTGGCCCTTCCTACTGCAGAAAAAACTCAAGACCACCCAAAGGATGAGAAAATAAAGAGTCTGCCAAAGGCTTGCAACAATGAGCAACAAGGACATGGGAGCCTGTCCCTCTGCAAGGCATACAGTCCCAACTCCTCTTGCTGAAGAAGACACTACCAAGCTGGAAAGGAGTTTGTATAGATAATTGTAAAATAGACTGCCATACAGAATTACTTACAGACTAATATGTATTTTATTTCTTGCACAGGCCAAGTTTGGAAACATGGTGGAAGTAGAGGATATATTTTTAGTCTAAGGAAGCAAAAAACAAATGTTCCAAAGTATGAGCAAAAATACCTCTAAGCAGGAAGGAGAAAGCCACAGAACCTGGAGAGTGGAAGAAAGTAATACTTCTACTGGCTTTGGTCATGGCATTGGTCCCCCAAAATGAGACAGGGTATAAGTGGTCAGAAATACAGGAAACCTTAAAACAAATTAAGAACTAAATAGCAAGAGTTTTCAGTGATGGAAAGATGGAAATAGAGCAAAGGAAAGAACTGGTGCATTGCTCAAGCATACATATACACACCAGTGGTATGCTGCTAAATGTTCAGCAACCAGCCCTACAAAAAAAATATTATGCATATATATCCATGTTTATTATACAATTTACTAGGAATAAATGCTTAATTATTTTGATTGCTATCTATTCAGCAAAGAAGCTGCTCACATCATTGACCTATGAGTTTAAGTCTGACATGAGTATTGGTTTCTATTTGCCTCTACATTAAAAAGTAAAAAGAAAGTGAAACAACAAAGACATATGTGAGAACTTTAATTCATGAAAACATGCATGACTTCTTTATTGAATCAGATAAAAGATTTTAAATACTGGAAGAATATTGCCTCAGTTTTCCATGCTCTTCACAAGAATTAGCCATAACACAACACACTTGAAAATTTAGCCTGTAGTATTACTGTTTTTCTGTAACTTTCTTAAGATTAAACAATTAACAGAATGATAAATTGAGCCCTGATTGTAGTGTTTGCTTACTTCTGTGGTGTAAATACTGCCATCAAAACGATTTCAAGCTATCAACTAGATGTCAGTGAATGTAACTGGAAAGAGATACACAGTAGCATGCTATTATATAATTATTTTCCCCACCCAGATTTACTGGATATAGATAACTACGTGCATAGAAAATAGTTTTTTTTTATAGTTAGTGGTCATAGGTAATCTATTTTTCCCCCAAATTCCTAGTCCTCATGATCCTGTTGAATCTGGTGGATTAGCTGTTTCTGATCATGCTTAGGTGGAATCTTTTGGGAGGCTAAGAACCCTCATAGGTCTTGATATCTTCCAAGTACAGGAACGGGGAAAACATTCTCCTCTTTCTGGCCTCTAGGAGTCTCTACCCTCCAACTTCTGCTTTTCCAAGGCCCTCTTTCTACTCCCAGGCTCCTAGCAAAATCCCAGCACAGACTTAAGCTTTCTTAGAGAGCTTTCACCAAAAGAGCCATTGATTTCCTCACACTTCCTTCCTGCTAACATCCCTGAGGCAAGGAAATTACAAAACTGCCTCCCCTTTCAATGCGGGAAGGAAAAGAGAAGTCTGGAAAAATAACATAAATTCAATTCAAAAGTTTGCCTCAACTGAGTAGTGTATACAGCTGAAGCAAGTCTTCAGTTTGAGTATCTACAATGGGACCACATTATCTCAGCCAATAAGGTATTTGACTAGCAGTCTTTGGTGCAGTTTTCTTTTCTCTAGTCAATTACTAAAATACCTATGAAAACTCTCAGCAAAAATATGAATATTTATAACCAGATCCACGGAGAAATAACCACTAAGGCTAAGACCTATGCAGCAGAATTAAAGATTATAGTCATTGGTCAATATATCTTTTGCTGCATAAAACAAAGTAAACCCTCTGGCCTCAGGAGAACAAGAAAGGGGAAAAAAAGATGAAGCCTGTGAAAAAATATTATAGGAAAGAATAGGAGATATTACACATAAAGCATAACATAGTGCCTAGCACATTACATGGCTGTCCACTGGTAATAGTAATCACAATAGTCATTATAATAATAAGATCCAGAGGAAGATTGTATCAGTGGATTTATTATCTATGAGTTTATTCACTATAGGGACAAGAAAAATTTTAGACAATAATTTTTCATCTTTAATAGGATGAAAAAAAAAGCTTGACCTCTAAGATACAGGTTCCACAAAGCAATAAAGTAAAGGAAAGATTTTAAGATTTACTATGCAAAAGTAACTTTTAGAAACTACTTAGAAAGCAAAAGTGCCACTGCAGAAAATGAAATTTGTGACATGGAATGTGGACCTGAGCTTTTTTTCTTAGATTGAATGAAAAGAAGACAAAGGTGTGAAAGTCATTAAAACTAAGAAAATTGTAAATATAAAAAACAAATACGGGGTGCCTGAGTGGTTCAGTCATTAAGCGTCTGCCTTTGGCTCAGGTCATAATCCCGGACTCCCATGATCTAAGCCTGCATCGGGCTCCCTGATGGTGGGAAGCCTGTTTCTCCCTTTATGACTCCACCCGCTTGTGTTTCCTCTCTCGCTGTGTTTCTCTTTGTCAAATAAATAAATAAAATCTTTAAAAAAAAGAATAAATATTAGAAGTACAATTTTAAATCCACAGTTATTTCTGAGTGTGGCTGAGCTGCATAAACTTGATACTTCAAACACACACACACACACACACACTCCTTAGTATCAGAGAGAGACATTACTGAAAAGAATTTAAATGGAGTTGTGAGGTAGGCAGAGTAATGCCTCCCAAAAAGAAGTCCACATCTTAATTTCTGGAACCTATGAAAATGGCAAAGGAGAAGTAAGGTTGCTAACCAGCTGACTGTAAAATAAGAAAATTATCCTAGATTTTCTGGATGGGCCCAAAGCAACCACAAGCGTCCCTAAATGTGGAAGAGGGAAGCAGGAGAATCAGGGTCTAAGCCGAGGAATGTGGGCAGCCTCTAAAAGCTGTAAAGGGCAAAAAGCCAGCTTCTTCCTGAGAGCCCACCTCCAAAAGGAAACAACACTGTACACATTTTGCTTTTAGCCCAGCTAAACCCATTTCTGACTTCTGACCCCTAGAACAGTAAGATAATAAGTTTAAGTCATTACATTTGGGGTAATTTGTTACAGCCAAGTAGGAAACGGATACAGCTGAAATAAATTCTACAAAGTAGACAGGCTGTGTGCCTTTCATATTCATGCTGCTCCTCCTTCTTACACCCACCAGATTGCCTTTCTGTCACACTCATTTTATTTGTCTTCCTGCATCATTTTTACAAGAAGTATGTGATGAAATTTTTCCAGTACATAAGGAGTGCACAGAATAGTGTAAGGAGCTCTCAGGTACCTACCACCCAGCTTCCATAATTATCAACATTCTGTCATTCTTGCCATTCATTTTGTCATTCTTGTTCCATCTAATCTCCACCCACTTCAACCCTCCCCAGTTCAGATACACATACCTGAAACTTGGAATGCACAGTTCTTAGATGCACAAAATGATCAACAGATACATCCAAGTAACTCAGACTTCTAACATTTCCATCTTCCTAAAAACTTCCCTAATGTTCTTTTCCACTCCCAACACCCGTTTTCCCATAAGTGGAACATCCTCTTTTGATTTCAGCATGTCTGTTACACTAATTCATGTTGTTACATGTCCGGTAGTTTTTCCTATTTGGTGTTGAGTAGTATTTTCTTGTATAAATTCATTTATCCATTTTCTTGTTGATGCACATTAGGTTTGGTTCCAGTTCTTGGTTACTGCGAATAAAGCTGCCATGCACATTTCTGTACAGGCCTTTTTGTGCGCACTATGTTTTTATTTCTCTTAGATAAATCTGTATGATTGGAATTGTTAGACCAAAGGGGAGGTATATGTTTAACTTTGTAAGAAACTGTCAAATATTTTTCCAAAGTGGTCATACCATGTGCATTCCCATCAGCAGTGCCTGACAGTGCTGGTTATCTCACATGCTTGCCAAACTTGATATTGTCAGTCTTTTTAAGGCCAGCAGTTTTAGTGAAGACACCGTGTTATCTCATTGTGGTTTTAATTTGCATTTCCTTGATGACCAATAACATTGAACACTGTATTTGTGAGTACCGTATGCAAGATATAGATGGATGGATAGATAGATGATGGATGGATAGATAGATAGATAGATAGATATCTTCCTTTTGTAGTATGTTTGAATTTTTAACTGGGCTGTGTCTTCATCTATTTGGGCTGCTATAACAAAATATCATAAATTGGGTAGCTTATAAAGACAGAAATTTCTCACAATTCTAATGACTGGAAAGCCTAAGATCAAGGCACCAGCATGGTCTTGTTTTGATCAGTGAGAGTCGGCTTTCTGGTTCATAAATGGCTATCTTTTTTACCATGGAAAAGTTAGGGAGCTATATGGGAGCAATACCCAAGGCAACAAATCACAGCCAACTAGACTTGCCTACAACTAGGCAATCATGTAAGCTATAGCAAAACAAATAATTTCCTTGATTTTGCTTCCCTGTCTTCTTTTAAAAAGTCTCATCCCTGGTTCCTGTTGATGGAGCACTCCTAACCAATTCTGGCTTGTCACTGCTTAATCCAAATCAATTTTTGATCAAATAAATGCTTACAATTTTTATTATGCCTCAGTTTATCTTTTAATGATGTTGATTCCAATCTCTCACTATTTCATACAATGCAAAAATAAACATCATGCATTTGTCTTTGCAGGTGTGGGAATGATTCAGTAATCTAAATGCCTAGAAATAGAATTGCAAAAAAGGGGGGGGGGCTTTGTGAAATGTAAAGGTAACCCATACATGAAAAGGTTTACCATTATTTGGCTTCTCTTATTTTTTTCTGAAACAACTGGGAAGTAACAGTAGCAAAGGAATTTTTGCACAACTCTGCAATCCTGGGAAAAGCTTCAGTTTGCACTGCATAGCAAGTTCCTATGTGGACCTTCCATTAAAACAGTCACCAAAATAAATATAATAAAGAAAATCCCGAGTCCTGCATTTGGGAAATTTACTACCAATGATTGGGTTTAATACTTGGCTTTGTTGTGAATGGATGGATACTGATTTAGGATTCTGGTGATTAAGGGAAAAGGAATGAGGGGTGTCCTTGAAGTGAAGAGTGGGGGGCTGGGCCCTTTGATTTTGGTCCTGGTTAAGCCAGTAATTGACTGCATTACATTTCATGGGCCACATCCCTTTTACAGGCCCCAATTTCCTTATAAAAATAAAGAGTGTTAAGGGAAAACAGTATTTAAAGTCATAGAACTGATTCAGATTAAGTAGGAAGAGAATGAAGATACAGAAGGAAAGGGGCCGGGATCTTAGATCTGGAACCCTCCTACACTGAGAGTTTTGGGAGAGGAAGAACCAGCAAAGGAGAATGGGGGGCAGCAGCTCCTGGAGAAAAAGTAAAAAGTTATGTCCCCAAAACCCAGAGAGGGAAGCCAACTAAGCAGAGTGCTGATCACCCAACATTCTAAGCTAAATGATGAGGTCCAGTGGCCGCTGATAATACGGAATTGTTGGAGGCTCTGACACAAGACATTTCAACAACTTAGTGGGATTAAAAGCCAAATGAAAATCATTTAAAAAGTGAATGAACAAAAAAAGATCATTTTTGATGCCTTTATAAAGTGCACAAACTTATTCCAAACTCACAGCTGCACTAATTTATCCGAGCTCTTCTCAGATGTGACTTTCAGATGATCCTAAAGCGCTTAACAAATCCATGACTCCTCTTGCTTCCCAAGATTGTTCTGAAAGTGCTTTGTAAACAAGCACACCGACCAAAAGAGTGGAGCAACCACTGGTTCTTATTATTCTATTACACTATTACCGTATTCATTTGGTACTATGTGGTCTCCTCATTGCTCCAATACCTAAATTTTAAGTCGGTAGCCGGTAGCCACCCAGTGAGAATTTATCCATCTGCTTTCCTCGCCCTACACCCCGCCAGTCTCTGCCCAACTCTCAACTCCTCCCCTTTCCAAACCTTTGATCTGGGAAACTCAAAATTCGAAATTCCAACCCGGAAACAAAGGGGGAGGGAAAGGGGGAGGGGAAGCGGAAAGTGTTTGTTTCTTCTGGAGGCTCTGAGCGAGAACACTACTCCTCTGCGGACCGTTTGTGCTGCCCTCCTAGGAAGGGTGGATGGGTGCTTGTTTTTCTGACGGACCGAGTACGGGTGCCGGGCGGGCTCTCACGGAAGTCCATGCGCCATTGGGAGGGCCGCAGTGGCTGCTCTGTGCCCTTGTTGCCGAGGGCTTCCTCCTTGGTCATTCCCGGAGCAAGGGCCGGACGGGGGCTGACGCCGGAGCTCCCGCGTGGCCCTGTCGGCGCCTGTGTGACCTCCTCGCCCGCGGGATGTGGCGACTACACCGGGCCGCCGTGGCCTGGTAAGTGTGGGCTCCGACCTGGCTCCGTTATATCTGGGGCCTCCGAAAAACCGAATTATTTCAGCACTACCTCCAGAACGTGCACGTAGCTTTCAGGCCAGGCGGAGGGCGGTTGGAGGATTCCGAGATATTTTTGAGGACCCGAGGTTACAGGAGCCATGACCCGGCTTACCCGAGGTGCCCGCTGCAGTACTGGCCCTCGTTCCTGACCTGTGACACTGGAAGATTCTGGGCTCTTTTAAGTCTTGGCCTGTCTCTATTGTCCTTTTGTCGCTGCCCTTTTCACCTTTCTGTCCTTGCTGTTATCGCTGTCTCTGGTTGCTTTTTGTTCTGCTTTCTCCCTCCCGGCCTCTGGCTCTATTCATGTGTCCCCCTCTCCGCTTCTCAACTCTTTCTTCTACCTCCACGCCGGGTGTACATTGCCCTTGCGGCTCCTCGTTCTTCCAGAGTGAAGAGAGCTCTGCCTGTTGTCCTAATCCTCTGAGTAGTCTTGCTTTGCAGTCTGATCTGGGCAGTGACGCAAATGGTGTAGGAGATGGTGATGAGAGATGCCTTCCTAATAGCAGTTTTTCAGTGTTTAGGGAGGAAGACTTTGGATGAAAGGTGGTGAACGTAGCACCAGCTTTCTAATCACACTGTTATTGTCGCCCTGGCCTGGTTTAATCCCAAGTAAAAAATCTTAGAATCTTTTCATTTCTGTAGGTTATTATATACATTTTAATAAGATTTAAATTTGACTTTTATCTTTATACGTGTTTGTGTTCTAATAGCCTTAGATACTTTCAGTCTTAACTCATTGTTGCACGCTGTTGATAAGAAGTAAGTGGCATCAAATAAAGTTGGAAAAACTTGGTTTTCCTAAATTACCCTCTAAACACCTGTCTTGAATTTTTTTCATAACATTGTTTAAAGGGTGTAGGAATTACAGTTTTTATAAGGAATGGAATCCGTTTTTTACGAAGGTTGAAGCTAAATTTAGAACTGGATGGCATACAGTAGTTAGAGTCAATTAGAGTAATTGAATAGTTATTTCTCATTTTATGGAATTTGAATTTCTGAGTAAATCCACAGCCTTGATACTGCAGTAAATTATTCATTACCTTTTTATTTCTACTTCTCCCTGTTTCCTAGATACCTAATTCTATTTAATAAAAAGGGGAAAGACTTTGCAGAAGATTGCATACTTCATTGGAACAATTGAGATATGTAGGAAAAGTTTAAAATTTGAGCTTAACAGACTAATAACTGATATTTGTTTATTCAAGTGGATGCTGTTGGGCTAAATTGTTTCTTAAGTTATTATCAACTCCATAGAGTCATGCCTAAAAGTGTTTATGTTGATAGCCCAGTTTAACTCCCTTGCAGAAGTAGAGATGTGGAAGGTCAGAAGCCTCAAACTCTGGAATTTGTCTTTTGCTGTATTTCTTCGGCACATTTATTATGAATGAGTACACTTAAATTCCCGTTCTTAAACAGATAGGAATGTAAACATTTTTTGATATGTCTAAATACTCACAGACATCTAAGATCATTGACCACCTTTAATTAGGTGTAATAAATATTTGTGTAAATTTGTTGAAAAAAGAATTCCTATTAGGAGATGTTCTATAGGCTAAAAGAGATGATAGATGGGAGGGAATACATGATTTCGGGTGTCTTGGGAGGGGGTGTTTTGCATGACATTGATTTTTAGTTTGGCCAAATATAGAAGTATGTATTCAAAATACTTTTCCTTCAGAATGGTAAAGGCATTGTTACATTTTTTTCTAGCATCCCTCGTTACTAATACAGACACTTAGGGCAATCTGATTTTTGTGTTTTTGTAGGTATTTTGTTTTTCCCTTCACGGGAGCTTTCAGGATCTTGGCCTTATCTTTAATTTCTCAAGGCTTTGTCCTTGACAGATGTGTGGGTCCCCCCCCCCTTTAACCTCCACCCCAAATCTGGCTTGGTATTAGTGGGCCTTTCTGTTTAAAATATTCTTTCTTCAGTTCTGGGAAGTTTTTCTTCTTTATTTTCTTCCTTTCATTTTTCCTCTTTTTGTTTTTAGACTCCTATTAGATGAATTGGTCTTATTAGAGTGATCTTGTATGTCCATGATTTGCAAAATGTGATCTGTGCTTATCATATATTAAAAAAAAAATAGTGGGCATATACCACAATATGGGTATATACACACTTATTTTTAAGTTATATTTCTCTCTCTATTAATTATTTACATTATAATTTTACCCTAACGTAATCTTGAAGGATGAGATACAAAAAAATACTTTATCTGGAAGCTTTGGTACTTTCTTCCTAAATCCCAGTGAGTCATTTTGTGTATCCTGTGGAACACATTCCACACACATTCCCACTTTGGATCCTACTTCTCTGAGTCACTTAACTTTTTCTCATGGTTTCCACCTTTTTTCTTTATGTTCTAAGTTCCTAGGAGTTTCCTTAAAACATTTTCTTGTGTTGCTATTCATTTTTTTTATTGACTATTACAGCTTTAATTTCCATAAATTCCTTTCAAACATTTATTAAACTCTTAATGACATGTTTAATTCAATAAACTTTGTATTAGTGTCTTAGCAATAGGATTACTTGGGTCTTGAGTTATCTATTTGGATATGTATTTGGATTAACTCCTTTTTTGAAAAAAGCAAACAACTTTTGAGGAATAGAGGGCTACTCATTGATAAATCAGTAGAAGTTAGTGCAGTTAATGTTGAAATGACATTTATTGAGCACTTATTCTGTGGTCATTGCTACGTTTTTTCACCTTTTGTTTTGTTTTTGCTATGCTCCCAATAACATATGTTCATTCAGCAAATTTATTAGGCATCTACTACTTGTGAAGCACTGGGCTAGGCTTTCGAAATACAGTAATAAACAAAACAGGACTGCCCTGGCCTTATGAAGATTGCAATTTACTGATAGAGACAAATATTAACCCATAATTACACTATTATTTAATACCAATTTTATGTGCACTGGAGGAAAAATGCAGGGAGCTAAGAACTGTAGCAAGGAACTCGAATTAGAATGCAGGTTCCGGGCGAGGAGAGAATGCCAAAGTGAAACCATTTGTGACCAGAGTTAATGGGAGTAATGGGAGTTATATAGGTAGAAGAGTTTGTCTAAGCACAGTGGGTATCAAGGCCTTGAGATGGGAAGGAGTATGGCAGAGTTGAGAGCGAGATGAAAACTGGTCTAGGTGGAACTGGGAGGTGAGAGGGAGAGAGGCAGGACCAGACCATGGAGGGCTTTATAGACCAGGAGTTTGGATTTTATTCTGAATGTAGGAGACATTGAGGAGATTTATGCAGGTGAGTGACAGTGATCGGATTTACATTTCAGAAGAGTGCTCTGATTGTGCTGTGGAGAACACCTCAATTGAGACTATTACAGCAGCCCAGGTGAGGAACGATG
The DNA here is from genome assembly GCA_004023965.1 of Spilogale gracilis. Lineage (NCBI taxonomy): Eukaryota > Metazoa > Chordata > Mammalia > Carnivora > Mephitidae > Spilogale > Spilogale gracilis. Next base: position 11,943 of record PITA01016772.1, read on the forward strand.
GTAGTGGAGATAGGAGAAATGGAAAATTCGAGATCTATGTTGGAAATAGAACTTGAGGATGAGGAAGATATCAAGAATGACCCCCAAGTTTGTGGTTATGCAACTACCGGACGGGTGTTTATGCCATTTCCTGAGATTGGAAGTACTGGGGGATGGGGAGGTCAGGGTTTAGAGGGAGGGAGGAAAGATACCATGAATTTGGACATTTGAGGTACTTCTTAATACCTAAGGGGTGATGTTCAGTAGGCAGTTGGACACAAAGATCTGGAACTTAACTATTTTTTAGAAACATGAGTATGTATATGATAACTGAGGAAATGGTGTAGATAAAATTGCTTAGGAAGAATGAATAGAATGAGAAAATAAGTGACTTTACATCTAAGCCACATGAACTCTCAATATTTACAAGATAGTTGGGGAAGGGCACCTGGATGGCTCGATTGAGCATCTGATTCTTGATTTTGGCTGGGGTGGTGGTGTCTGGGTCCTGGGATAAAGCTCATGTTGGGTTTCCCACTCACTGGGGAGTCTGCTTGAGATTCTTTCTTCCCTTTGCCCCCCACCCTCTGTGCTCACAGAGCTCTCTCTGTCTCTCTCTCTAAAATAAAAATTAAAAAAAAAAAGGGAGGTAGTTGGGGAGGAGGTGCCTGAAAAAAAGTGCTCAGTGAGTAGGAATAAAGTCTGTCGGTGTATAGGAGTTCCAGCAAGGAGGGGGTCAGATATTGCTGAGAGAGAGAAAATGAGAATTGAAAAAATAAATGCCCATTGGAAAGCGTCAGGACACTCTTCGAGGGCTGCTTCACTGAAGTGATACAAATGGAAATCAGGTTGGTTTGGCTTTTAATAGAATAAGTAGAGCTGGGAACCAGAGTCTTTTTTTCCCTCTCTTCTTTAAATTGAGAGAGCCTTGACTACTGATTCCTGAAAAGGCAGAAAGAATTCAGAGGAAACAGGGATTTGCCTTTGAAGGGAAGAGGAGTTCTTTATATAATCTCACAGGGCTCAGGGCTCAGAGGGGACAGGGGGAGCTAGAGGAGGGTGGGTGTAGATGCAGTAGGAAGCAACAGCATGTCTCCTTCCATTTTCTCCAGAAAATTCAGGAAGTATAGGGAGAACGTGGGAAATAGTCCTAGCAGAGAGTTAAAGAACGAATTGGCAAGCAAAGTAAGATTGTAAGAAGTTCTTGAGGCCAGGGTGAGATGTCTGTCCCTTAGGTGTAATTGTGCTCAGTAATGCTTCCCTTGGCACAGGCTTAAAGTAATAAGGTTCATCTAGGGTTTGTATTTTGCCAGACAAGTGTAACAAAAGCCAGAGGGCGATTGAGTTTAGAGTATTTTCAAAAGAGTTGTTGAAACTGTGAACTATGAACCATGAACTATTTATAAGGTGGGTAAGAAGGTAAACAGATAAGGTGAAGACTAATAGGTTAAGAAGAAGATAAAAGGATCCATGACTTGGTTGTTCTAGTAGAATCAAAGATGGTTGTAGTGAAGGGGATTATGATCTGAGAAGAAGATAACTTGGATTAGTGATTTTTGACAATAACTCTGATATAGCTATTATCCCATTTGAACAGATTTTTAAAAAAACTGAGGCTTTGGTAAGTTCATAATTTGCCCTTGATTGTACACGAATAAGCAGTGAAACTATAAATGGAACCAGAGTTTATCTGGCTCAAAACACTAAGTGGCTGTAAGGAAAGAGCTGAAAGTATTATGGAACCGTGGGCTCTCCCTCTCCCCCCACCCTCCCCCCGCCCCGTTGGTTTGGCTCTTGATTTTTTTTTATATCTGTAAGTGGTAGTGTTAGTCTCCCAGCGAAAACATCAGGATTACTGTTTGCTCTTTTGCCTTGATTCCCGTGTCCAGTCCATCATTCTGGAATCGTCTTTCCCTTTCCTTTCTCGGTGCTGCCACCTCAGCTCACTGTAGTGCATGCTCTTCTATCTGCGCAACTGATACACAGTCATCTTATCACTCCCCAAATTACCATAACCTGGGTGGCTTCAACAGGAGACATTTATTTCTCACAGTTTTTGGTTGCTGAGAGCTCCAGCGTCGGGGTGCCGGCGCATTCGGTATATGGTAAGGACTCGCTTCCTGGTTCATAGACGGGCATCTTCTTTCTGTGTCCTCACATGACAGAGAAGGAGAGGGAGAGATCTGCGCTCTTCATCTCCTCAGACAGGCACCAGTCCCAACACAGGGTCTCCGTGTCCCAGCACAGGGTCTTCATGTCCATGACCACATACAAAGCAAATTATCTCCCAAGGGTCTCACCTCCAGATACTTCATATTGAGAATTAGGCTTCCATATATAAATGGGGGGAAGACACAAATTATTCAGTTTGTTGCACATTGCCTTTAGTATCTTCTTCTATTACTCCTTAATTAATCTTATTCTTTTCAGACACTTTGAGTCAGGTGCCTTATATATAGCTAATGATTTTTCTTTCATTTCTCTCCCTGGACCGTCTCAGGATTCTGAGACCTAGCCAGGCCAAAGGATAGCTCTTCTAAGCTGTTGGAATTTTTGTGCTTAAAAGTAGGTTTGCATTCATTCTGTTTCCAATTTTACTGACAGTGAATAGCAGTTAATAAACTGAGTAAATGAGAGGGCAGGCTCTGGAGTTCCTCCACGTGGGTTTGACTTCTATCTGTGTGGACTTGGGCAAGTTATTTATGTGTGTGTGCCACCTTTCCTCAGTGGTGGCATGGAGGCAATACAGTATTTTCTCTATAGGATTTTTAGCAGGATTAAAGGAGGTAGCACATGCTGCAGCAGTACCTGGCATGTAATAAATGGTTGGTAAATGTGAGGTGTGGTACAACCTGGTGTGCTTTCTCTTGTGCATATTGCTCATTCTGTATCATTTCCTGTGCATTGCTACCCAGTCTGATCTTTGTCCCATGCTCATTTTTTTTTTAGTGAGGTCTGCCAGTCCTTAGTGAAACATAGCTCTGGAATCAAAGGAAACTTACCACTACAAAAACTGCATCTGGTTTCACGAAGTATTTATCATTCACATCATCCTACCTTAAAGCTTCAAAGACCCCAATTCAGGACGTCATTTCATCAGTTCTCCTCTTTAACTAACCTTCCCTTACGTAAATTGAAACTTTCTCCAATTAAATATGGCTACCAGCCACGCAGGAATTTTTGGCCAGCAAGATTAGCTGCAAGACTCTTAAAACTTCGGTATCTCATACTAGGATCTGCTGTTGGCGGTGGCTATACAGCCAAAAAGGTGAGTCTAATTTCCATTGCTTTTTCAGTTATCTTAGCATGATTAATTGAAGGTTTTATAGCACAAATCATTTTTCTTGAGTGCAAGAAAATATGATGGGATATTTTAAAATGTGTATCTCTGCCATGTGCTAAATTGTTTTAATGGTGCTAATAGAAAAATGCTCTTTGAATATTGGTTATATGTATAGGAGATGAGAATGGCCCTAATGGAAGGAACACTGGGCTGGGGTGAGGTCACCAAGCTTTGATTTTCAGCTTGCCACGTAGCTCCGACAGTAAAGTAGGTGGCATGCTAATGCCACCATTTTTTGGCAGCTTTGGGAGCAGAGGCAAGGTATTCTGACCCCTGGTTTGTCTTCTTTTCCGCAGTATTGTTTATTTCATGAAACCTGTTTGAAATAAGACTGTCTTTTGAATTTTTATGTTTTCCATATTTTGTAAAGGAACATTTACATATTTTATATTCTTACCAACTATTTTTAGAAGAGCCAAGGCTACTTTGTTTCTAAAATATTTGAACATCTTACCTTAGTCTTAATTATACCTTAGTCTTAATAGATTAGCATGTTTTAGTTAGATAAATTGAGGTAGTTTTTCTCTGTTTTTTATGGTGTTCAGAGATTTGATTGCATACTTTCTTTTCTTTTAGACTTTCGATCAGTGGAAAGATATGATACCTGACCTTAGTGACTATAAATGGATTGTGCCTGACATTGTGTGGGAGATTGATGAGTATCTTGATTTAGGTTTGTATCATCAACATTAAAACACGTTTTTGGGGGGCGCCTGGGTGGCTCAGAGGGTTAAGCCCCTGCCTTCGGCTCAGGTCATGATCTCAGGGTCCTGGGATCGAGTCCCACATCGGGCTCTCTGCTCAGCAGGGAGCCTGCTTCCTCCTCTCTCTCTGCCTGCCTCTCTGCCTACTTGTGATATCTCTCTCTCTGTCAAATAAATAAATAAAATCTTTATAAAAAAAACCACTTTTTTTGGTAGTATCTTTGGGAAAGAGAAATAGTGGTATTGAGAGTTTCTTAACTCATGACCTTACTGTGTAGCAGTTTTATTTGAATGATAAAAATAGTAGAATATCAAAGAAAAAATTGGTATAAAGAAAATAGTGCATTCACCCATCACTCTCACATAGCCACCACTATCCTTATGGACATCTTCTTTTAATTGCAGCCAGTCTGTGTGTGTGCTTAGTATTTTAGAGCCCTAGTGAACATACACTTCCGTTTCTTTTCTTTTAGCATCTTTGGCTGACTAACACATTTGTCAGCCAAGTAACCTTCCTAGACATCACTTTCAGTGTTGTGTATTGTTACCCAGAGCAGATGTACCGTGACCCACCTAACTAGTTAATTTGGACTAGCTCCTTTGTTTACCTCCAGTTTTTGTAACCGGGTCTCTGAAAGCCTACTATATGTCCGTAGTAATTTCTCCCCATAGTCAGCCACTGTTCCCCTTTTTCTATAATGAATAGATGAGAAAAAAGTATATTTGATAGTTCTGTTTGCCAAGATTAAATTACAGTAATTAAAAAAAACTTTTTTGAATGGAATTATTTTCTTCAGCCTCTTTTTTCAGACTTTGTCTAATTTCTTAGCCTAGGTGTATATGGGGGTGGAATTAATCTCTATGTGTACTTATTCACATGGCCTTTACTTAAAGGGAAAACCGTGCTGCGTTGACAGAGGAACTTGCAGAAATTTGTAGTACTCTTTCAGTATTTTTCTAATATTCATGTTGAGAGCTTTCGACTTTGAAGTATTTGCTAGTACCACAGTGTGAGGCTGAGGGCCTGGATTCTGAAACTGGCCTGACTAGGCTTGAAGCCTGACTCCCCACTTCTTTGCTGTGTGCGCAGGTCCAGCTGCTTAACCTCAGTGGCTCACTTCCTCACCTGTAAAGTGTTGATGATAACCGTTTTATAAGGTTGCTATGAAGATTAAACAAATGAATGCTTTTACAGCACTAGAACAGTATCTGACATATATTCTTATTTTGAGAATATTTATGTGTTTTGGTCTTCTGCAGAGAAAATTAAGAGAAGCCTATCCTAATTCAGAAGATACTGTAAAGTTGTAAACAAAAATAAATACTCTATTTTATAAATAAAGCTAGCAAAAATAAAACCAGAGTTTGCCTTGGGCTCTCAGTTATTTCCAAATGGTAACAAGTGAATTTTCTGAAGGTCTGTGAAAGGACATAGCAAAGTAATGGAATTCTGTTTTTGAACTTGAACTGAGATTTCATTACTTTCTTTGAGCTTGGACCAGGTGTTACAGGAGACATTTTTCTCCTTTTTTCTTTGATTCTTGGCCTCTTCATTGTGACTTTCTACTTGAAAGGACCTCTGATTCCAATGCCGTGTTAACAATGTTAATACAGTGCTTTTGTTTCAAGGTATTTAACTTATAGATCAAAGCTGTCCATCTAAGCCAGACATTTGGTGAGTCTTTTTAAACAAATTTCATGGCTCATGGAATATCCTCAGAATTACATATTGTTCCAGATACATGTAGCAGTTGTGGTTACAATGGGGGAAATGCAAAAATAATGATATTATTTAAATTTTATCAGTGTTCTAATAGTGAAATTCTTATTTTGAGAATTTTTTTTTCATCTTCTCCAGAGAAAATTAGAAAAGCACTTCCTAATTCAGAGGACCTTGCAAAATTGGCACCTGACTTTGATAAGATTGTTGAAAGCCTCAGCTTATTGAAGGACTTTTTCACCACAGGTAAGGAAGACCCATTTGATCTCACTTAAAATGTCAGAAACCCCAGAGGAAAAGTACTGAGATGTATTCATTTTTTCATTCCTATCTTTGAAATGAAAACATTTAGTACAAGTGAAAAACAGGTTTTTGAAAAAAAGACAGTTTTGATGCTCAGTGGTTTTAAATTTTGGTTAGTGCAACAAAATGCAAATCTGTAAGAGTTAAACATTCTTGGCTTTAGTCAGTGAGGGGAAAAAGTGTCTCTTGTTCCTGACAAGTAGATGAGACTTCCTATGTGCTTGCTTTTCATAATGGTTAGAATCAATTTGGTGATTTTAAAACAAACTTAATTATGATGGACCATAGTGAGTAGAATTTACTGAGGTTAATCCTGGTATATTTGCCCAATTTGTGCCCTATCATGATATAACTCTGAGATCTCAGACATATTTGTTTGCTCATTCCTGTCAGATTTTACATTTCTATTTCCCCTTTTGCTGGTTTTTCACAGGTCACAAATTGGTTAGTGAAGTCATAGGAGCTTCTGACCTACTTCTCTTGTTAGGTGTGTAAACAGACATTTTTGCTGACCTTAACATGCCTTTTAAACGCTTCTAATAAACTAGTTGCAAATAAAATTGCAGACCAAATTTATACTGCTTATGCTGAATTTTAAAACTCCAGGACTATATTGGGCAAATTTCTTATCTTACAGGAGAAAATAATGAAATAATTAACTTGCAGTAAAACTAAAATTCCTAAGTATGTATCTATAAGATTAAAACTATTAGAAAGTTTGCTTAACCAAAATATTTTCTTGAACTATCAATTGATACGATTATTTCTGATAATTGAAATGAAAAGTAATTTTAGTTTGTCTCATCTGTCCTGTCACAGTTGACATTTTAAATTTATTTTGTTACTATCTATGGTCTGTAATGGCAGTGGTAAATGGCTGGACTGTAAGTACTCGGAGAAAATAATCCTTATCAAAGATTGTCTTTTTTTTTTATTGTAATTTTCAGTGAAATTTTAAACATGTCCTATAATATTTCACAAGGTTTTTTTGTTTTTGTTTTTGTTTTTTTTGCATAGGTTACTAGTATGTTCCTTAAAATAAGAATAGCTTTTAATTTTCAAAAAAGTGATTTTTGCTCTAAAAATCTACTTGCCTTTGAAATAAGTTGGAATTTGGAGTATTGAAGGCAGTGGGGAATTTAAAGGACTGCATATTTATCTTTAAGGTTCACCTGGAGAAACAGCATTTAGAGCAACAGATCATGGATCTGAAAGTGACAAGCATTATAGAAAGGTAAGTATAAAGGAGAATTCTTCACATAGGTAGTCTTAAAAGAGATAAAATAGTTTTTACCCACCTGGAAGATTTGAAGACGGTAATGTCTGAGGAGCAAATATAAAAGCATCTAAGTAGAGATGTTTTTAATCTTGGTATGAAGTGGAGGTACTGTGTGGCAGTTCTGGAAATATTGGAGAAGCCCATTTCCTTCAACTATGCTCTGAGATCTTAGTTACAAGCACTGTTTTCAACAAAGGGCTTTGTTATTAAATATATGTAGGAAAAGCTGTTAAGTAAAATAAACGGGCTTTTCTTTTTCCTAGGACTTCTCAGACTTTAATATACTTGTGTGTATTGTGAATCTAGGAGAAGTCAAAGTGTACAGAGTTGTCCAGATTTATTTAGCAACAGAACCCTTTTTCAGTGAAATATATTCTAGGGACTAGTGTTTCATGGCACATACCTAGGGGAAACATTAAGATAATAGAAAATGGGCAATTAGAGGATAAATTGATTCTTTTACATTAATAGTCAACTGTGTATGGATTTATTTTAATTATGTCAATTTCAGTACTTATGTTAAAATCCATATGAAAGTTTTGGGAGAATTGCTGATGTAAAGTAACATATGCATTGCTCTTTATATTCATATGTTAACCTGACATTCTCTTAGTCTTTGTTTTTTTCATCTTTTGGAATTGGTCAGATAACTGATTCCTTGTAAGTTTTTCTGAAATAATATTTAGATAGATACCTGAAAAAATATTTAATGAACATTTCAAAATTAAAGGAGAATAACTTTTATACTGAAGGTTATTATGGTTTTTATAAATTGAAGGGAAATAGTTTTATGTTTATTTGAAAGGTAGAAAATAATTCCTGTGCTTAGGTTTCCATCTCTTTCCTTGTCCTTTAACTTTGAATTTTTTATGTGATATTCCAAGTTTAAATTCTAGTATTTCAAAAGACTTTTCTCTTGCCTTTTAGCTAGGTCTTTTGGAGAAAACATTTTAAAATGTGTGTGCACATGTATGTGTGTCTAAGTGTATTTGCCTTTTAACTGGATTTTGTTTGGTAAATTTTCCATTGGCATTTTAACAAAAGGAACACCCTTGACTATTTATGCTACTGGGGAGAAAAATTTGAATAGCAATTAGCCTATTATGCAAAGCTTATTTTGAACCAAGCCTTGTCCCTTGATGCAGGTAGACTTAATATGCAGAGAACAGCTAATCTAAGGAAGGGGAAGGAACCTCTTATAGGATTAGTAATGTGGTTTTCCAGTGACAAGGCCTTGTTGCCTACCTACATCAGTTAGGGGAGGTCGGCATCTTTGCTATTCTGTGGTATGGCCAAGGATTGTGTTGGTGAATGAAAAACCTGTTTCAGGGTCTAACTCAGATAATCTTAAAATCCTGCCAAGATGTGTAAGGAATAATTGGTAAGTCATCAGCAGCTTTGTAGTACAGAAGAAGCAAGAAAGTGGATCCCTGGGAATATAATTATATTCTCAGATGTTATTTCATACTATAGACATAAATTTACTTCACTTGAAGGTAAATGTTCTCATCTTTTCATAATTTATGGTGATTATCTTTACCAAAGCTCAGCAATTAATATTACTAAGTCTTGAGATGTAATTAAGCTGTTTTCATTACAGTTTAAGTTGTAGCAAATGCTAGTTTTAGAATTTACTATACAGGAAAAGTATTTCAGCCTCAACTGATGGTTTTAAATTTTGTTACTGTGCAACATTGTGGGTTTCAAGGCTTGGCTCTTACCTATGATACTCTTACCTATGAGAGCCCCAGATCAAAAATGGTCTTCAGAGTTTGAAGCAGTCATGCCTTAGCTTAATGGTTGTCTGGGTTGTACCAACATTTCTGGCCAGACTTAAACTACAAATGTAAAAGTAAATGTGACTCAATTATTTTTTAATATAGTGATAAAAAACATTTCTGCAACTAGAACTAGAAAAGAGATTTGTCCTTTTTAATAGAAAGAACACAGGGGCACCTGGGTGGCTCAGTCCATTGAGCAACTGGGTTTGTGATCTCCCCATCCAGAGATGGGGCCTTGTATTGGGCTCCCCACTCAGCGGGGAGTCTACTTCCCATGCCCCTCCCCCTCCCTACTCATGCACACATGATCGCTCTTTCTCTGTCCCCTCCCCCCCCAAATAAATAAGTAAATAATTTTTTAAAAAAGAGCAGGAGCAGTTAGGACCTTTCAAAATCAACTGAAGTGAAAAATGACAGAGTTGAGGGAATACAGATTCGATTGTTTGACTTGAGTCAGACAGAATGCATAGCACCGTGAACTGATTACCTATAGCACCCAGTCTGGGGTCACTAGACTTTTAGGTAAGTTGTAATTGAGGTCTACCAAAAGTCTACGAAAAGTGAAAAGCATTTATTTCTGTATGATGCTGCACAGACTAACTAAATATCAAGTTTCTTTGACTTTGCCTGGATTTATATCCATTCAATTCATATTTATATCATGTTGATGAGAAGTTCTGATACATATTATGAAATCTAAAAAATGAAAAAATATCAAAGCCACTTTTCAATAAATGCTGTTAATCAGAAATTTTAGAATTTGTATCTACTGAAGAAAAATATTAGAGCCCTTGATGTCAACTGAATAATATCCTTGAGACCTGGAGACCTTCAGAACCACCTGAGGCAAATTGAGAATTGAAGTGGTGAACCTATTTTAGTGAATAGGTTGCAAATCTGCAGATTTGTGTATATCAATCATAACATAGATAGGTGACAAGACTACTTAGTGAATCTCCTTTTTTAGATTCAGTGAGATTGTTACTAGTGAAAACTAACTTGCTAAATGAGACAATTTATTACCTTGCTTCTGTTTTATCTTGTTTTTGATTGGTCATAAACATCTCACAGAAGTAAGCAATATGGTCATTCTGAAGGTTACAGACACATTCATAATTTAAATTATAGAAAATATTTGAAGGACCTTTTAAAAGTCTAAATCATGAAGAGTTCTATTACTGTTTTAAATATAATTATTAGGTAGTAATTAATGTTCTTCCTTTTCACATGTTGCTCTAATTCTTATTTTTGTGGCTTTACTTCTCTTACCTCCCAGCTGAAATCTCTCTCTTCCCTTTTCTGCCAAATTTTTTCTCATCCTTAAAACCTTGCTCTGTTGTCCTCTTCATGAAACCTTGCCTAACTATTTCAGTTCCATTAACTGTACTCTTAACACTGGAGACAGTTGTCAGCCTAAAACATTATTTACTTCTGCTTACATTCTTTTTATCATAAAATCTTTGTTCTCAGAACATCTAGGATAATACTGAGCTATTAGCGAAAATGAATGATTGATTTAACACCGTAAAAGAGATGCTAATTGAAGTAAATAAATTTCATTTAATGCTAACAAGTAGGCCACAAAATCTTATATAATTTGTGTTCACTCTGATCACATGTGACTTTCCCTTGGCCTTTGATATTTGGCCTCTACTGAGGAGCATAAGAATGTGAGAGTAGTACCTGTGCTTGGTAACCATAACGAAACAGCGTTGCTGAAGTAGGGTCATGTTTCTGGGATGCCTCAGGCAACAAATAATGTAACTGTGGTAAAATGAAATTCCCACCACCAACATGATCAAGCAACCACATATCAGTAGACTTAAGTTTCCTGAGCAGCTAACCAGCAACTATCCTAGATTAGAATCTTAGCTGGGAAGCCAACCCAGTTATGCACTGGAGGGTTGGAGCTGGGGAGCAGAGGGATCAGAGGAAGGAAAGCAAGGAAGATTTGCATGAAGAAAAATGGTGGCAAACCAGGCAATCATATCTTATTCCTTCATAAGCACACTGTCCTTTTAAGAAACGTTAAGTACACACTGTATACATAATACTGTTTTTTGGTAACAATCTAGAACGAAGGGGATTTGGTAGGAATTGTAATATTGATAATAACTATCTGTAATAGATGGATTTACTCATCTCTTAAAAATTATCAGTTGTAGAAATTGTCCAGCTAGTAAAATAGGAAATGATATGTTTAAATAGAAGCAAGTTAAATAATCCAAATGGAAAGACATATTTCCTTCTGATATCTATTAGTAAACATTTTTCCATTGACCATAAATACCTTGAGCAGTGCTATGTATTACTGGGAGGGGGGAAAATAGTTGTTTTTAGCTAATCCAATAGAATTATTCAAATTTTGAAAAGTAGTTTAATGCATACCAGTATTTCACTTTCATAAAGTTCTTTTCTGGACCCAAGTTATTTTTAAAACTAATAAGGCAGGGGACGACACTTTTCCCTAAAGGGCTAGATAGTGAATATTTTAGATTTGTAGGTCCAAAGGTGTCTGTGGACTACTCAGCAAGCCCACCTTCTTAGCAATTCAGATATGCATTCTGGTGTATTGTAGTATTGTAGTAGTATTTTGTGTATTGTAGTATTACCATTTTCTTCTTTTAAATGTGGTTAAACTGGCTGGAGTCAAGGCCACTTTGCAAATAGACCATCATGCCAACAAGACAGTATCAGGCAACTGCCTGGGTTCAGATCCTGTCCTTCCTGCTTTCTGAGGATGGTCTTGGCTGGACAAGATCAAACTCTGAGTTGCTGGTTTCCTTTTCTGTAAAACGGGAAACCTCTGCTTCATAGGGTTGTTTTATGTATAGCCCTTTACCACAAGATCTGCACATAATAAAACTAATCAAATACTGACTATTAGGGTGATGCTGATGCTGATGAGTATCTTAGATTTTTAATCACTATATGAGTTAATTGCCTATTAACACTATTTGATGAATTTCTTCCCCTTAATATCTGTGGGGTCTGTTCTGTAGATTATGAAAAATGGAAAAATAGATTATAGGGCTGATGTGTAGCTTATTTACAGAATACACATTTTTTTGGAAATCCAATTTGGGTTTTGTACTAGAAACTTCGTGTACATTATTAGGTAAAAGTGGGTCATAATTCGATTCTTGAAGGAACAGACATGTGCCAAGCCTTTCTTTAGGTGTCTGCCTTAACACATCATTAGTGTCAGGTCTTATTCTAGGCGGCAGGTATACAAACAGGATAAGGCCTAGTTCTGCTGTGAATTTTTTTTAAATGCTGTTATAAATATAGTATTTTAAGTGTATTCATATATGGATGGCATCTAAATTTAAGATTCTTTAAAATCTTTCCTATCAAAAAGAAAGACTAAGATTTTCACATCATTTTTGGCTTATGGTTTGGTTTCTCAAGTTATCACTGATTTTCTTGATTTAATAATATTTTAAAAATCTGACAGTACTATAGAAATACGAGACTATGAGTTGCATATCAAATTGACAGTAACTAGGAGATGTTTAGAGAGCATATCACCTGTAAATAACTATCATCTGTAAATAACTGTTGTTATTTACAACAATTATTTTTGTACATAATATATGTCATTTTAACAATTACGTGCTTATGTGCTATTTCTTGAGAGGAAAATGTCTGAGCTTGGGAAAATATTTATTGAACAAAATGTATTTTGTCCATTTGTAGTCATACTTCTTTCACTTCCTTATTCCCCATGGCCTTAGCCTAGAAGATGTATTTAGGGTGAGATTTGATGCCCCGTATTGGATAAAGATAACCTTCTTTAGTCATGTAGCATAGTGTGAATAGTTTTTTCCTGTGTCTAATTCTTGTTTTCTTCCTACTTTTTTCAGGAGGTAACAGTTAATTTCAACTACCTTCACATAACAGTGCTTCAGTAACAGACTTGAAGGAAAGTGAGGTGTCACTAGAAAGAGGGTGTTTGCTTGTAATATAATAGATATTAAGTATGTACCGTACAATTTATATATAGATATAAGCAATGGGTTAGGGAGGGTATTTAAGCTATAAGTAAAAAAGAATCGTGTGCCTGGTAGACTAGCACAGTTAAGAAATGTGGAATATTTGCTCCCTGCTTTGACATTATATAAGTTAGATTACTGGTGGTATGTTAATTAAACCACAGGTACACTACTATATAAGCCAGCACAAGAAACCTTTAAGAGGGTATTGTTTTGAGACATCTAAACATTTGGATGATGAGAAGTGGTTATAGTAAATGACTAAATTAATAAAAACAAGTTGGGTTACTCTTAAGAAAATGAAAGAAATGACATGATTAGGGGAATGATGAGGACAGTGAGAGTAGTCAGTTGGTATTGTCTTTCTTTGATAGATACATCCATGACCATAAAAGTATTCATTTAAAAGAGTTATCTTTAAAGATAACCACAGGTTTTTATAAATATATTTTGTACTGATGAATTTGGAAACAGATGTTGACAGTTCTGTTTTGTCACCTGCCATTTTGATGTTCTCTTGCTTGTCACACAGAAATTTCAACTAGTTTCATCCTTTGATGTACAGTGTGAGTTAACCACTTTCATTACTGTTGACATAGCCTGATGTTTTCAATCTAAGAGTCAGACAGAAATCTCCCAAGTTATATGCTAATACTTTCCCTTAATTTAAAATGTTTTACTGTTTGTATTTTTTTCTTTTCTGGATAGCTTTTATTTATAGTAGAAATCTTTGGGTTATATAAAGTTAAGCCTCTGGATGAGTCTACTAATTAAAATTTGAATGTAATGTTAACCAGCATTTTAGGAAACTTTCTAGTTCTATTATACAAAATACAATATTTGGACAGTTATTTTTAAAAACTCTGAAACCATTTGAAACTGCCAATTTAGATTATTTTAATGAGTTTAGTTTTCTTAGCTCTTCTTATTTTTATAATGTAAAAATTGAGCCCACTGTTCTCCCAGAACACTCTTTTTGTGCAAATTAAATGATGACCTCATTCATTGGAACTTTACCTTTTTTAGGGAGTCTAATTGAAAAAATACTAGGCTTGTGACATTGCCAATTCTTAGTTGTCTTTTCTCCCACATCTTTTTAGGTCTCCTGTCTAATAGGCCAGCAATTAAAAATACTGTACAGAAAATAACATGTATTAAGTACCAATCCACATGTAAATACATTGTGATAAAAATTGCACCAGTTAACATTTCATGATTATTAAATGGAATGAATTTTAAACATAGGAATGGTGATTGTGTTGTATATAGGTAACTGGGTTTTGTTTCATTTTGCATTTTCATAATAACTATATTATGTCCAAATCTCAGCTATGTTCTCTTATAGTATTTTTGCTTTAGTAATTGATAGATTCTTAGGTTCTTTGAGGCTCTTTTTATTGACTGTCAAAGCAGCTCATAAAAAGTGAGAATTCAGTCAGACTACTTACTTTATGTTGTATAAAGTTAAAACAGTGCCTCAAACATTTTTTAATTTGCAGAAAGAGAATCCTAAATTGTAGTCAGTAAGTTTATGTACGTAGACATGTAGAATATATGAATTAATGTAAAACTGTGATTAACTTGATGCTTGGAAACTCAAATTAATAGTTTAGAGGGGCTATAATCTTGAAGTCATTAGATACCAAGTAAAAATACTTAAGATTAATAATTTAATAATTAAGCTGTTATGTGTACCCAGTCTTGTGAGAATTATGGTTGAGAATTAAAAGATTTTTTTGTAACAGGTCAGGAGCATACACTAGTTTATATTGGTAATTCAGAAATAAGGGTTGAAATACTAAGTTGTTAACTACAATGCCACTTTCCTTGAGCATTCTAGTCTAGGTTTTGCTGTATATTAATATTGTATATCTGGCTCATTTTATTCAGCAGACAGTCACATTGCTTTTCACTTTTTAAACTCTGCTGTTTTATATTTCTGAGACCATCTAATTTTACTGAGGGGAAAAATGGAAATGTGGTATAGAGCCTTATTATATAGTGGCTGCAAAGGTACAGAAATGCATTTCCATTTTTTTAATAAGCTATCCATTCTTCCCTAACTTACACCTGTTCCTTGCTTGTGCCCTTTGGTTTAACATTGTTCTCCTCCCCAATTTTCCTCTTCTCCTCATTGTAAACTCATGGCAGGGTCTGCTTGGTGAGCTCATTCTCTTACAACAGCAAATTCAAGAGCATGAAGAGGAAGCACGCAGAGCCGCTGGCCAATATAGCACGAGCTATGCCCAACAGAAGCGCAAGGTGATGGATGATTTAAGGGGGCTACTGATGTGTTCACTCTAATCAGCCATTGCTACCAGGATGATGTCACCTTAATCCATTCATGGACTCCAGTGATGGGAAATTATTTTTAACAAAGTAAAAATATAAAAGATACGTAATATAAATATGTAACTTTCCTGGAGTGGATAAATAAACCCAAAATATTAAACACAGGAATTTATTTTCTGAAACTGAGACTCTCTGTGAGGGTTCATGGATTTGTATTTAGAGAAGGATTATGAATTGTGGTTTGCTTAGTCCAGTTATTGTATTGAGTCACCCTCAGTTTATAGCCAGCTTGTCTATGGTTCTAAGTTTTCATTCCTAAAGTGTAAAGGATTACTGTGGATGACCACTATTTAAATTATTTAAAGAATGAAATTTACTTGTTTAGTAAAGTGGGTCAGCAGAAAACATGGTTATTTCTTGTGGAAGAAGACTATGCTGGTGTAAATTATTCGAATATACCCTGATAAACTATGTTTTTCCACAATCATCAGTGAAGTCAGCACAAATAAATTTTCACCCTGGATTATTGGATTGAACATTGGAAATTTGATACAATTCAGGTCGCTAAAGAACAGATTCTAATAAAAGTCAGCATAAATCTGTACAAATGTTTGGTGAGAGGTGCAATTTAAAAGTCCTTAAAAGGATGCTTTTGGCTGTTAGATGATCCCATGGTGTAGATTCCAAAGTTCTGAGAAGACTTCAGTCAAAATTAAAGGAACGTGATGACTTTAGAGTTACATTCTGAGATTTTGACATCAACTTAATTAGATTACATATATTAGGTCAGGAAAGTTTTAAAAGTCATATATAAATTTTACTCAGGAAAAGAGAGTCAGCCATTTAATTAGCTTTCTGTTGGTTCTGGTTCGAAGTCAACCAATATTGTAATGATTTAATGCAGTAATTTTGCTTACTAATCTTACCTCATTTGGTGATGGGTAATACTTGAGAGTACTCCTCACAGTTTCATTTATCTTTTCAGTATCACTTCCTGACTTTTCTCAATTCCATGGCTGTGGAATCAACTCCTGTATATTTAGCTTTCAGTGAATGAACAATATAGGTAGAAATCGAAAATAAGTTATTTTCCTATTTGGTTAAGTTAAAGTAGATGCCTTAAACCAAGAAAGAGCTTATTTTAAATGGTGCTTTAGCATTCTGTGCTCTGTATGTCTTTGAAGTGCCATAAATATTCTCACAAATTGGATGCTTAAGTGGAGCCTTCTGTTCTTTAGGTTTCTTTCTTTTTTTTTTTTTTTTTTGAACTGGACTTTGAAAGATAAACAGTCCATTTATTATGCCTCCTCTGTCTGTGCACATCACTTATTATATAGCTTCTTTATCTCACATCCTCATCCTTCGTTCATGGCTCAAATACAAGTTTCCCTACCAATTATTTTTTTTTTACTTTAAATTTATTTTATTTTTTCAGTGTTCCAGAATTTATTGCCCATGCCCCACACCCAGTGCTCCATGCAATAGGTGCCCTCAGTACCCACCACCAAGCTCTCCCATCCCCCCACCCCCTCCCTCCAAGTCCCTCAGTTTGTTTCTGTGTCCAAAGTCTCTCATGAGAGACTTTGTTCTTTAGGTTTCTTACAGAAAGAAGGGGAAGGCACTACTATGTTCTGGTGTGTTAGTTAGAAATATGAATAGCTCTAGTTACAAGTTCTTGTTTTTTCATAATGGTAAAGTAATTTGAAATGAGTTCCACAGATCTGCCATTCTAAGATTCTAAGATATGTTTAAGATTATCGATATACTTTTGAATCAGAAGATTTAAGGGATATTAATAGTGAATAATGTTAATTTTCTACATTGCCCAAATTTAGTGCTCATTTGAGGTTTACTTTACTAGGCTGCTTTCAGGTTTAGAGATCTCATTTCTATTTCTGATGTCATCAGATTGTCTGTGGAACCTTTTATTCTGCATTTTCCCCATTTGTAAAATAGCAGCTGGCAGGACTGCACCTCCGTGTGTGTGAGGCTTATTGAGGCATACTCAGTGGAGCACCAGCCAGCTTGGCGCACTCCGGAGTTACCCGGTGCAAAATTCAAGAAAATTCGCACCCTTATGTAATGACATCATTCCCTGTCTGTCCTTAAAGATAATTTCCTTATTTCATCTTCCTGTTTCTCCCTATAGTGGGTACACAGGTGACTTTTCAGCCATTCACTGTCCTCATGATCTGAACCCCAGTTCATGAGATTTATATCATTTCTTCAGGCATTTGAGGTTTTCTTGAGGTGCAAAACCACAGCTTTTTTGTTGCTTTTTAAATCATTCTTCCTCCCTTACCTTGTTGAAAATGTCAGTAGAGGGGTGCCTGGGTGGCTCAGTTGGTTGGAACTACCTTCAGCTCAGGTCATGATCCTGGAGACCTGGGATCGAGCCCCGCATCGGGCTCCGTGCTCGGCAGGAAGCCTGCTTCTCCCTCTCTCCCTATCCCTCCTTGTGTTCCCTCTCCAGCTGTGTTTCTTTCTGTCAAATAAATAAATAAAATCTTTAAAAAAAGAAAGAAAGAAACGTAGGTAGGCCTTAACTTTTGTATATCTTATTAGTAGCAGCTAATTAACTACCCCTATAGCTCACACAGAGACAGTAGATTCAAACTGCCTTTGATAGTTCTGCCTCCTGTGAATACATACACATACATGGAAATGTTTACAAGTCCTTTCCCTGTGGATTTTGGTATTTCAGAATGGCCACAATGGCTTTGTAGGAAGAAATACTTAAAATATAAAACTCAGGCTTGGTTTTGTGAGGAGCTAGTAAAGGTTTTTCTTTTTCAGCTTTAGCTTGTTTCTGCGGAGGATTCCGCTCTTTCTCCATCAGTTTCACAGCCTTGGAATTGTAGAAAAGCTCTGGTTTCAAGACCCTTGATACCCATTTCTGTCAGGGTGAGTTCTAAATTAATTTCATAATGCAAACTGAATATATTGAAAAACGGGACAAGAACTTAACTCCTGTTGTAAGTAGCAGAACTGTACCAGTAATGTGCAGCAACATTAAATACACCCAGATTACTAGTTAAGATACTTAATAGGTGACAGGTGAAAAGTCATATGTGCTATTCTCTTAAAAAAAATATGGAAAAAAATCGCTTCTCGGCCTTTTGGCTATATCGTTAATATTTACTTTGTAAACATAAAGGTTTTCATCTTATTTGCCAGAATATATTAGGTCTGGTTCTTGACTTCTACCGTAACACCTGTCTTAATGTAGTGTTAATTTTGATGTTCCATTAAACTGAGCAGATGGGAAGCATAGTGATAAATCTATGCATGAGCTGTGCCTAACACTTGTGCCAGAAAGGCAAATGATAAATCTAAAGACTCCTAAAAATACAAATTAACAAAAATCTTAATAGTCATTGTTACTAAATACTAATATTAGCATGAAGATTATAATAGTCTAATAACCTTGTATCATTTTAACTTTTTATATACCCTTTTTTTAATCAAATTACAAGTTAACCTTCTATAGACCTTGGTTTACAGTGAGCATTATGTTTTGGTGTAATTGTATTAGTTACTTAATTATTGTACCAGACGTAGATTACTAGTGGATTTTCTATTATAATTGAGGATATATTGCAAGAAGTCATTAAATATTCACATTCAATATTAAAACAGTTTACACTAACACTGCTTACACATTCCATACTAATTTAGCTGCAGTCAGATGAGTATTTAATGAGCACAGTTACCTTTTAAAATGAATTGGGAATTTAATCTACATAGCAAAATTTTTATGACTGCATTATTATAGTATGATGGCGTGCCATATGAAAACAATATGAAATTATTAATTTCTTCATCAGTCTTCAAGATTTTGTTCTTCCGATTATTGGTGCTTTCCCAGCTTGCTTGTTTCCTCACATTTTAGGAGACTATTAATAATTCTTGTCCATTTTACACAAACACAGTCAAGTAAAAAAGCTTTTCTCCTTAAGTCTCTGCTTGCTGTACAAGAATAAGAAAACAGTAATACAAAATTTGTTTTATATTATCTTTTCTTGTAATTACTGAATCATATTTGGAGATTTTTAGGTGTAGACTTTTAAGGAAAAAATAATATGTTCGTAGCCAATATTGCCATTATTATTTAAAAGAAGTTTGGGGAATATTTTGAGAAACTATTTGGAAAGAGGAATTAAAACCTCAAAATGACTTCTTATTGTTTGGATAAGAGTTATTAATATCTACCTCAATAAGTAAATCACTTAAACTTTTTCATATATAGTTGCTACCATAATATCTTGATTGCTTAAATAGCCATTGAATGAAGGTGAACAAGGACTTAGATGAACTTTACCTTGAGTTTTTTCTCCTATGAAATAAAGTCATGTTTGTGAATTTTGATTATCAGAAATTAGACAATTATTTTGAAAGACTGAGTGTAACAACTTTTGCATCTCACCAAGGAGTCAAAGAACAGTTATATGGATTTGTCATAAATGACATCACTTTAATAAAATTGATCATTGTGTTTTATATTTTGACTTATACTGTGACTAGAGCCTGTTAATGCAGTAAAGTTCTTTGTTGTTTTGGATATTTGTCTTAGAACTATTAGCATTATTAACAATTGGAAGTAGTTTCCACAATAGCTGTAGATTTTAACCTACTTTTGTTTTATGTTTAAGTCAATTTTAGTTGCCTTACTCAATTTTATTGTTACTGATGCATTCACTCTGTTACGGGTTAGCTGATCTTGCACTGGAATTGAACTTAAAAACAGGCATCTGGCTCCACTTAAAGCTCTGAAAATACAAGTTGTTCTTTGATTATTAAATAACTTCCCTACTTACAGAATAGAAATGGGTAATAGATGCTTAACATATATACTGTGGCTAGTGAATTTTTTTGGTATTTATAAATGATAGCATGCATCTAAGTTCCCAGAACACATTTCTGTAGGTGTCAGTGCTCTTTTTCTCCAAGCATCCAACTGCCTGGGGCAGAGTATAAAGTATCGTATGAAAACGATAGTAACCATATGTGTTGATCTCTTATTTTTCTAATGAGCCGTTCATCAGAAATGACTAGAATAGCGTCTGGAAAAGGATTGCTTTTTAAGGCTTTTACCTATTAATACAGTTAAGAATTTTTGATAAGCAGTTTTAGTGTTCAATACAGATGTTTTTTACTTTATTAAATCATTTGATTTAAAATTTGCTTTGATTAAATAGGCATATAAAGTCAGTAGCTTTAATACTTTTCAAAAAATTTAACTTGCTGTACATTTTATCTATTATATGTGAAATAAAATAAATTTTTTTTAAATATTTAGGTGACAGACAAAGAGAAAATTGACCAGCTTCAAGAAGAACTTCTGCATACTCAGGTAATTCTGATGAATAGAAGGACCCATGGACTTCAGGGGCAATTGGGTGGCTCAGTTGTTAAGCCTCTGCCTTCATCTCAGGTTATGATCCCAGTGTCCTGGGGTCAAGCCCCACCACATCAAGCTCCCTGCTCAGTGGGGAGCCTGCTTCTCCCTCTGCCTGCCACTCCTCATGCTTGGCACTTTCTCTCTCTCTCTCTCTGTCAGAGAAATAAAATCTTTAAAAAAGAAAAAAGAGCAAGGAATTTTATCTTAATAGTTTAATGATGTGGGGATTTTTTTTAAGGGAGCAAAATTTGGAGTGGTTTGACGATGCAACCTTACTTTGAATAGATGTAAAAAAAAATGCAAAAGTAAATTAAGAAATAAAGAATAAAAAAGAAACCTGGTAAGTGTGTTTATCTCCTTTATGCGTAAAAACCTATTTTTGAGTGAATCTTGTATTTCTAATTTTATTTTATTTTATTTACTTATTTTCTAAAAGATTTTATTTATTTGACAGAGAAAACACAGCCAGAGAGGGAACACAAGCAGGGGGAGTGAGAGAGGGAGACGCAGGCTTCCTGCCGAGCAGGGAGCCTGATTCGGGAATCGATCCTGGGACTCCAGGATCATGACCTGAGCCAAAGGCAGACGCCCAGCGACTGAGCCACCTTGGCACCCCTGTACTTCTAATTCTAATGAAAAACTGCTGTGGAAAAAAAAGTGGGGAAAAGTGATTTGTTCTTACAAAGACCTCTGCTTGCATTTTTATGTTGATAGGCTAGTTAAGTCATTTAGTAGGTTGATATGAGTCTACCATAGTTCTGGTCATCCTTCAGTATCTTTTTCCTTATCTAAATCCCAAAACAAATCAGATAATGGCTTTTCTAAATGTATTTCCAGCACTAATTTGAAAAGCTCTTCTCTTGTAGTTGGTTATAAAATTCATTATTTTAAACACGTATTGTTCTGTGCAATCCAATGAGCAAGTAAATTCTAGTGCAAAATTGCCATATCACCCACTCCATCATTAATTAATATATTTTTATGATTATGACTTTATTATGATATATAAATACAATTATAATATATAATCTAGTTACGTTAATTTACATGGATAATAACAATGCACTAATGAAATAATTTTTGTCTTTTAAGTAAAGAACTTTCTTTAAGGGGGATCTCTTTTTAGGGAAAAAAATACAAGGGACAACCTAGATGAAATTAAACAGTGTATTTAAGTGGCAGGTTTTCTTAATATCTGTGCGTTGATTTCATTGCTATCTATGCATTGATCCTCATGCCTGACTATACCATAGAATCACTTGTGCTCTGGCCATCTCCATGTATATTTTTAAATGCTTCTCAACCAAGCAGTTCCAGTCTTCAGTTCAGCTAGAGGTTAGGAATTGTTGATGGCAAAGTGTGGTCTCTGGAGCAGTTACATCAGTATCCTTCCAGGAACTTGTTAGAAATGCAAATTATTGACTCCTTCCTAAACCTCCTGAATCAGAAACTCTAGAAGTAAAATCCAGCAATCTTTCTTTTTAAAAGCCCTAAAGTTATTTCTGATGCATCGTTAAGTTTGAGAACTATTGGTCTGGCCCTTTGGAGGACAGCTCAGTGACACATCTCTGCAGAATGCCTAAAGATTGGCACCTGTACCAAAGAATCGTTCCATCCCCAGAAAATGTAGACCCCATAATTGATTCCGTATTAACACGGAAATGAGCCATTGTAAATCCTACCACCCCTGTATATCTATTGATATCAACTCTGACTTGTGCAATTTGCAGTGTCAGCCAGTGGGTGTTGACACAAACACTGTATGAAAAATTCTTGATATAATAAACCCTGGGGGGGTTATCTAGCTATATCAGTGATGTGCAGTAGAAATACAATGCAAGCCACATGTGTAATTTAAAATTTTTCATTCCAGAAAGGTAAAAAAGAATAGGTAAACTGATTTAATAATATATTTTACTTAACACAATGAATTCCAAATTAGTATCATTTAATATGTAATTGGTATCAAAATAGTAATGAGGTATTTTATTTATTCATTTACTGAATTGTAAAGGTCTGGTATGTATTTTATGTTTAACAGTACATCTCATTTCAGATTAATTACATTTCAGAGTGCTCAACAACTCCAGTAGCTAGTGGCTACCATATTATATAGCAAAGATATATTTATGTCAGAATTTTGTTATATGTATTATATATACAATGTATAAGTGAGCAAGTATTGTTAAAAAAATGCTTATAGTAGAATCTGGCATCTTGTTCTTCCTGTCTCATATTAGAGTTCTACTGCAGAATATACTTTTTTAAAATTTGACTATAGTTGGACCTTGTCTGAGGATAGACCCCTGATTGCCTGTTACTTACTTTGTTCTTGAAAGATTACAACAACCTAAAAATTGTGCAAAGAATGGTTTTTTCCATTTCGAAAGTGATATTAGAAGTTGGACAATAAACATTCTCCTATTTGTAGGAAGAAGTAACTCTTAATAGTGTCTGAACATTATTCATGTTTATAGAAGAGATGATAGTATACAAACTGAGAAGACTAAGTAGAAAAGGGTCACATTTATTTGAGAAGAAAAGTGTGTAGCTAAGCATCTACTTTGACAAAACAAGTTGTCTACATGTATTAGTCTTCTTAAGTCTGTTTTTATATCAGTATTTTGAAAATTAATGTGAAATCTCTGGCCTTGGAAACTTAACCAAAATTTGGATAGTTTGAGCTCTTGACTCTGACCTATATTCAAAGCCTGTGATAGGCTACCAAGGGTCCCTAACCTCAGATCCCTAATCTAGGTAACCTTTGCCTCATGTAAAGACTTAAAAGAAGCTAATGTTGATAATACACTCAGTATTGGGCCCATCACATACTACATGCTCAGGTACTATTAGCTATTGTTATATCATTTTAATATATTACATAAAATAATATGAGGAATGGGAAGAACTTGAATTTTTGTCCAGTGTCCCTATAGTAAAGACTTAAATTTTTGATGTAAAAGGAAACACTGTTTCAATAGAGTATACTTAAAAACTTGCTTCTTTAAATTCTCACATTTTAGTATTTTTAAATAATTCAATTTTTTCAATTGTAAATAACAAAGAATTTTCCAAATAAAATGCCAAATTATAATAGAAAAATGAATTCTGCTGTTGAGATAATTTTCATAATTTATTTTATCCTCAGCATTTTCAAAGAAGCTTTTTAAATGAAATAATTCATTTTAAATGTTCAGAAGATACGACTTCAGGATTTTGGAAAATTTTAATTTAGATTTAATTAAATTATTAACTTATCTTTTTCTTATGTAGTTATGGTGTTATTTTGTTACAGTTAAAGTACCAGAGGATCTTGGAACGGTTAGAAAAAGAGAACAAAGAATTAAGAAAATTAGTATTGCAGAAAGATGACAAAGGCATCCATCACAGAAAACTTAAGGTATTTTCAGTTTACCTTAATTTGCTAATTTCAGCACTTTGCCACTTCACATTGTGCATTCGTCAGTACCAGTTTTTAAAGCCGTAAAGTGTTCTCTCCTTTTCCTTCTCACCTGATATCCTTGGGAGATAGGAAAGTCTTTTCCTATATTAAGGCACTTCATAAGTTATAGTCTACAGACATTTGTTTCATATGAGACCCATAAAATCTTCATCCTTTTAACAGTCATTTATTGTAAATCAATTTATTTTTCTGAAATACCCCATTTGTCTTTAGGCTTATTTAATTTCTACTGCTATAAAAGCAGAATTGTGAGTTGAGGGACATTTAGATATGACTTAGCATCATAACTTGTATTTCCAGTGAATGATTAATCCATTTTCTTCAGTTTTATAAAAATTAACATTTTCTTTTGGAAGGTTTCTTAGGCATTTTACAGCATTTTTATAAAAAGCGTATGCTGGTATTTTTATCATCAGCACATTGGTAATTATCATTATCAGTAAGTTAAATCTCATTATTGCCCACTAAACCAAGTTGTATGTGCTGAATTAGTTGAAGTCGTATTTTTAACTTATATAAGTAAACAGAATTTGTATATAGCAAACCTACAATAAATCATGGCACATGTATTCCGAAGCCGAGGTCCAAAGATAAATAGTTCTACTTTAACCAACATGTATTTGTAGTTCTAACTCTAAAGTATGACTGCATAAAACAGATAAATAGCCTGGCTTTTTTCACAAGTTACACATGGCAATTGAATAAAGTCATGTCCAAGTGTAATATATTTTGGGATTGCACCTCAGAAACGGTATTTTCTGTCATAAAATGAAATGGTAATGAAAATTTCAAGAATTTTTTGTTGGTATTTTTTGGTGGAAGGGATAGCAGTTGCTTTCCATTTAATCACTTCTAGGTGTTAAGAGCTGAAAGGAAATGTTGGCCCTCATTTTGTTCCTACCTTGCATCGAAACTTGTCTTTAATTATTAAATGCTTGGCATGGTAGACCTTTTTTTTCCTCACTTGTTTATTTGTTCATTCATTCTTCAAATACTTTCTTGAAACTTATTATTTGCCAGGTACCATGTTCTGTCCTGGTTCTAGAGAGAGAAACAGCGCATGATATCTGCCCCCCTGATGCTCTCACATTTGAGTCTGCCCAGCTGTCACAGTCCACTTACTCATTAGGAACAGTCTTTTTGGTGATTTATTCTCTACTTTTGTCCTTTCTTTAGTTTTTCTCTCTGTCTCCCTCCCTCTGATACATACACCAAACTTGATAGGGAATGATTTCCTTGTAGTTGGTCACCTGACTCTTTGTTTGGCCTTTATGTTGTTAATGGTCTTCCTTTTTTGGGCATTTAATGTTTGCTCTTCAATATTAAACAGTAGCTTCCCTGTTGTAACATTTAATTGGAAGGTTAGGAAATCCTCAGTTAATATACTGTATTAAATCAGCATATCTCTAAGTAAATTGAATAAGAAAAAATGGAATTTTATTATATACTGTTTTACTATGAAAGTATATTTATGTAATTAGAAAAAACAATCATTATGGAAAACCATTTTGGATTTATTAGCTTTTTTTCTCTTGACACATCTGATTTTCTTTAATTTGTTCATATTAATTTTTAAAATTTTATAGAAATCTTTGATTGACATGTATTCTGAAGTTCTTGATGTTCTATCTGATTATGATGCCAGTTATAACACACAAGATCATCTGCCAAGGGTAAGTGAAAAATTTATACATAGTGAACTTGCTGTTTAGCAAAAGGAGAACACTAGGTTTTAAAGAAGTTATGTGTGTGTGTATATATATGTATATATATGTATGTATGTATGTATTTACTCAGACATACAGTATAGCCATATACATACAGGCATACAACACAGATATAAGCAGATATATATTTTTTACCTGTATAATATTATTTATATGCTTTAGGTGATGTCTTAAGTATAGACTGTTGTTTGATTGTTTTGGTCCATTGGCCTACTTATATTTATGTGTGATGAAGTCAAGTTATCAGGTACTTGGCTGATACTATGTATTTGTGGCATCCATGAAACTTAAATACTGGAACAGTGGATTAAATTAGTGAGTGAAATTTAACATCATAGAATCGAAATTGTCTTTATAAAGAGTGAACAGCTGTGGAAAAGATTTGTAGAACATGAATGATCTCGTTTTAGAAGTAGTGGTTTAATTAGCATGACTTTATTAAAATTTGGTTATAAATAATGGATCCAATTAATATTTTGCTGTTTATATTTTCAGTATGCATAGAGGTAATGTCCGTCTTTGTTTTTATGGATGGGATATTTAAAATCATTTAACGGTAGATATTTTAAAAGGCTGGAAAATCTCAGCAGTATTTCAAATCTATTTAAGTATAAGTGTGTATTTAAAAATCTGAATTAATGTTATTTGTTCTATGGTAAGGTTGTTGTGGTTGGAGACCAGAGTGCTGGAAAAACTAGTGTGTTGGAAATGATTGCTCAAGCGCGGATATTCCCTCGAGGATCTGGGGAGATGATGACACGTTCTCCAGTTAAGGTAGGACAGTAAGCCATCTGAATGAAGCTCCTCAGGAAGGGAGCTGCTTCAGTGAAGTTGTTCATTATGTTGAAAGGAAGAATTGTAACTGAAAAGAATTGATACTTAGCACTGGGAATTAGTCCTGTTGTGGAAGTCGGTAGAGGCACAACCTAGAGACCAGTGTAACAGGAGTGGAGTGGTTGATGCAAGAGAGATAGGAGAGGAGGGCAGAGGTATGGTGGGGCCAGCCTGCACTGAGCCCTTGTTAGGACTCTGGATTTTATTCAGAGTGAGGTCGGTGAGAGGCTGAGTCAGAAAAATGAGAATATTGGAAGTGGAGCCTGTAAATGTAGATAATTTTCCAGTTTTACTGTAAGAAGAATAGAGCAATGGAGCAGTAGTAATTGAAATGTGTTGGGTCAAGGGAAAGATATTTACATACTGATTGTAATGATCTAGTTTGAGAGGTAAAAATGATGTAAGAGACAGGGAACAGTTGATCGCAGTAACAGCTTTTGAGGTCAAAGGCTAAGACTCAGGGCGCCTGGGTGGCTCAGTGGGTTAAAGCCTCTGCTTTCTGCTCAGGTCATGATCTCAGGGTCCTGGGATCAAGTCCCACATCGGGCTTTCTGCTCAGCAGGGAGCCTGCTTCCTCCTCTCTGCCTGCCTACCTGTCTGCCTACTTGTGATCTCTCTCTGTGCCAAATAAATAGATAGATAGATAGATAGATGATAGATAGGTAGATAGATAAGCTGGGACTCAGTGTGCAGTATATAGAGGTTCTAACAGTTCATCCATTGTCACAGGAAGAAAGTCTGTGGCTACAGTCTTTAATTTAACAAATATTTGTCGAGTGCCTAATACATTCTGGCACTGTTCTAGGCAGTGTGTTGGTTAAACAAAACAAAGATCCTTTCCATAATGGAGGATACGTTCTAGTAGAGGAAGCAGGCAATAAAATAATAAACAAAATGAACGACTAAATTACATAGTATGTTAGAAGGTGGTAAATGTGCCACAAAAAAAAAGTGAAGCCAGGTAAGGGTAAAGTGCCAGGGAGACTGCAGTGAGATGGTGACATTTGAACCAAGACTTGCACAAAGTGAGGGAAGAACTCATGGATATCTAGTTCTAGAGTGCTCCGTGCAGGGAAGAAGTTAGTGCAAAGCCCTTGAGGTGGTTAGGTGGCTATTGTGTTCAAAGCCAGTGTGGCTAGAGCAGAGTGAAGAGTAGCAGATGATGAGATCAGAGGAATAATGAGAGGCAAGAGGAAGCACATCATTAGGGCATTGTTGGTCATTGCACAGACTTAATTTTTATTTTGAATAAAATAGGGAGCCAGTGCAGGGTTTTGAACAGAGTAATATTAATTTTTTTTTAGAGAAAGAGTGTTCATGAACATAAAAGTGGGGGAGGGTGCAAAAGGAGAGGGAGAGTATCCCAAGCAGACCCCATGCTGAGTGTAGAGTCTGACATGGGGCTCAATGCCAGAAGCCCAAGGTAACAACCTGAGCCGCAATCAAGAGCTGAATGCTCAACCAACTGAGCTACCTAGGCACCCTATAATTCTACTTTTTAAAAGGCTCACTATAGCTGCTGTGTTGAAAATAGACATAAGTAAGATGGGTAGATCCATGGAGAGCAGATGAGAAGCTATTGGGGCATTCAGGTGATTCTTGGACCAGGGAACTAGCCAAAAAGGTGAGTAAAAAGAGATGGTTTGGATTATGGATCTATTCTTAAAGCAAATCAGTAGGATTTCTTGACATACTTGATATGGAGGGAGAGTAAGTCAGTTGTCAAAATGATGCCAGTGCTTTTGGCCTGAATAAATTACAGCATGTAATTGATATGGAGGAGTCTGGAGTAGAGTAAGTTAGCTCTGGAGAGAAGCTATGGACTTGCAAGGGATATTAAGAAATAAGTAAGCAGTTGGGAGATACAGGTTTGAAGACCTGGGCTAGAGACCTAAATTTAGAAATCATAATCAAATATCTAAAGGTGGTATAAAGCCATGATCTTATTGGGTAAGATCACCAAGGGAGTGAGGAAGAGAAGACACGGGACCAAGTATTGTGTCCTGGGCATGCCCAAGATTAAGAGGTGGAGGGTGGAGCAGACCATAATAGAGGAGCTTCTCAAGGACCCTTCAGTGCACTAGTGGGAACCAGAGCAGTGCAGGGTACTAGAAGTCAGGTCAAGAGGATACCTAGGGGGAGCCAGTGATTGTTGAAGTCAAACACTGCTGACAGATCAAGGAAGGCCAATTTAGCAGTGAAGGCAATTAAGTAGAATATGTGCAAGTTTCCTTCTGCTTCCTTCCACTTGCTCAGTGAAATGAGAAGCTAGATTATCAGCTGTGAAGTAATGAGAGGGGAGAAGGTATTAAAGATTGAGCTAAGATCTTTCTAGGTGAGTGATGACTCCAGAAGTGAGTTGATGAGAAAAGGCGAGATTTAATAGGATTCTTGAGTCATACTAAGGTCTCCATTCAGATCTGTGGATACAAAGGTGCCTGTGTGGCTTAGTTGAGTGTCCAACTCTCAGTTTTGGCTCAGGTCATAATCTCAGGGTCATGAGATTGAGTGTCACGTTGGACTCTGTTGCTGGGGGCGCCTATTTAAGATTCTCTTTCTCCCTCTGCCTCTCCTACCACCCTTCCACTTGCACATGTGCTCTCTTTCTCGAAAAAAAAAAAAAAAAGGACATAAATTTGAGGGAAACCTGTAGTATAGTTATGGGTTTTTTTTTTCTTTTATTTTAGCTGGTGGGTGTAGAGTAATTGGAGAATTAGAAAATCGACATCACTAAGAACGAAGGCTGGAATAGACAATAAGGCTGATGCTAAAATCTTCCAGAAATGAAGTCTGTTCGTAACTGCAACAAGCAGTCTAGTGTGATTTATACGGAGTGCACTCTTTTGGGTCTGGACGTGAATTCAGCTGTGTTGTGTAAAACTAGTTTCTTTTCCATTGCTCTGTGGTTTTATGTGAACACACCAACTTTATAGGTCCATTTTACTATTGATAGGCTCTTGGGATATTTCCAGTGGGGAGGAAAATCTGACTGCCCCTCATAGCTTGCTCTATAATCATCTCTAAGAAATTGTAAACCTACCTTCTACATTGCTAGCAGCACTCTACTTGCAGTGGCTGTTTTATGAATAACATGATAAATGATGTTAAAGTAAAAAAAAAACATTAGGAATGATGTTATATTTTAGGAAGGAATTCATTTTCTTCTGGCAGGTGCATAAATCATGGACAGATTTCCTTGAAACAGACAAGGCTGGTTTCTTTCCAGTTCCCCATTACTCCTCTAGAATTGACCAGGACTTCTCCTCTTTGATGGACTCTGAACTCCATATTTTTGTCCCTCCTAAACAGATTGCCAAGATCTTGATTTAACATTTTAGCCTCTTTAGCAGATTCTTTGTTTTGTTAACTCATGTGCAAACCCCTTATGGAGAAATTGTTCACAAAAGGTAGGGCTTGATTTTTGGAGATTGATTTCTGCTGTCTATTTTTTTTCAAGAGCTCTAGCACCTTAAGCCAGGGCTGCCCTTTACAGCCTGATCTCTGATCTTGTCTCCTCACCCCAGTAAGACTACTTCAAGTTTTAACCTTTTCTCTTATGCTACCCTGTTCCACAAATCTGCAGGCACCCTGAAGGAAAACAGCCATAGGAATGTGCCCTTAAAATTCTCTGGGGTCTTGGACCCCGTCCGGGCTGCCATGACTGCTCTCTGATGCCTTCAAGCAGCTGAGTTCTTTCTTGGTTATCTTAGCTAGTCTCAGTAGAAGGAATTGATTTTAAAAGTGAAATTGGATCATTATAAAGAAACCTAGAAAGTTACAATTGAAAAGTAAAGGAATTGAACTTTAGAAGTTCTCATAAAAGTCCTGACTATTGATATATAAGTTGTTAGAGAATTCTTGTGCAAATGTCACTCACTCCCTGGGTGAAGGCTACATTAGCTCCCGTGAGGTCAGTCTTGTGCGCACCTGGGTTTTGCTACACAGTCCTGTTAGCTCTGTATATATTTCTCCCAGGAGGTAGTGAGCTCTAAACCAGAGACAGCAGGTTCTTTGTTTACCCTCCTACAACACCTGACACAGTTAGCCCTCAGTAGATAGAAATTGAATAAATGAATTGTCCTTTACCTAAATTGACCTTTAAAGTTAAATTCAAGATTTCTTTTTGTTTTTCAAGTTGTACGTTGATGGTTCTGTGCTCAGTAGTCTTAACAGCATTGACTGGAAAAGGGTGGGGGCAGCAGCATTTTATTTCAGATCATGAAAGGTAAGGAGTAGCCAGCAGTCTTGTTGGAAAATTACAGCACATGCAACAGATGTATGGACAATACAGATAAAAAATTCTGTAGTCTCTGCACTGCTGTGTTGACAGCTCCCAGGGATGTTCCCGATGTGTACTGTAAGGGGATGCCTGGATTTATGCAGTGCAGGGGCCTCTCTAGACCCTGTATGTCCTGTGGGATCAATATGAATTGTAAATGCATTACTACATCTTGATTTTCCATTAATTTCAGGTTACTCTGAGTGAAGGTCCTCACCACGTGGCCTTGTTTAAAGATAGTTCTCGGGAGTTTGATCTTACCAAAGAGGAGGATGTAAGTAGAATTTACATGAGGTTCATGTGTGTAGCTTATGAAAGACAACTAAACTGGAATATTTGTTAGCTGAAGATTTTCATAGAATATTTTGTTTTCCATTAATAGCTTGCAGCATTAAGACATGAAATAGAACTTCGAATGAGGAAAAATGTGAAAGAAGGCTGTACTGTTAGTCCTGAAGTAAGTGTTGTAATTTATTTTAACAATGTTCTGTGGAAGTTAAAAGTTTATGATTTGAGGGACGCCTGGGTGGCTCAGTTGTTTAAGCGACTGCCTTCGGCTCAGGTCATGATCCCAGAGACCCAGGATCGACCCACATCAGCGGGAAGCCTGCTTCTCCCTCTCTCACTCCCCCTGCTTGTGTTCCCTCTCTGGCTGTGTTTCTCTCTGTCAAATAAATAAAATCTTTAAAAAAAAAAAAAAAGTTTATGATTTGAGATAAATCCTGATATTGGCATTCATGTTTAGATTGCAGCTATTCTAAGATACATAGATTTTTTTCCTAATATTCCAAATAAGGTATCATTTTGTGGGTAATTCTCTAGAATAATTAACTAAAAGGATCAGAAAAAGAGTATCTTCTTTCTGACTGGATAAGGTACAGAATTTCTAGAATATATCACCAGTAAATTCCTAACAAATCGTTCCCCCCACACACACACACAATGTGTTTTGTTTTGTTTTGTTTTTTCCCTGCGTAGACCATATCTTTAAATGTAAAAGGCCCGGGTCTGCAGAGGATGGTGCTTGTTGACTTACCAGGTGTGATTAATGTAAGTATATACGAAACATGTATTTTGTCTTGTTCCTATTGTGGAATATATGTACAATGACATTTACAACCTTTTTCTTCAAGACTGTGACATCAGGCATGGCTCCTGACACAAAGGAAACTATTTTCAGTATCAGCAAAGCTTACATGCAGAATCCTAATGCCATCATCCTGTGTATTCAAGGTAAATCTTATCAAGAGGTTTTAATCGCCACTGATCTGCTTCCCTCTGTAGAAATCTAAGCTTTGCTCTAAATACGCATGTTACCTAAACATAGAAGATAAATGTCTTGCCCTCCCTCAGTCATTCATTTAATTAGTAAATAGAGTTGAAATTGGCATTATTTTGATAAAGTTCATTGTAGGTATCACAGATTTTTATTGACTAGAATTTTTTTTTCATAACTAAGATAAATGTATTAAGAAAAAATTTTCTTACTATAATATAGATATAAGGGTGTAGCATGTAGAACTTTTAAAATCTACTTTGCAGTTGTTACGGTGCCATTTTTCTAATTTTTTTCAGATGGCTCTGTGGATGCTGAACGCAGCATTGTCACAGACTTGGTCAGTCAGATGGATCCCCATGGAAGAAGGACGATATTTGTTTTGACCAAAGTAGACCTGGCAGAAAAAAACGTGGCTAGCCCAAGCAGGGTGAGGGCAAGTTCTTCATTGTGAGAGAACAGACTCTTTGTACAAGCTTCAGCTATGATAGGGAATGGTGATACAAAAACAAGCCAACAAAAACTCCTTGTGGAATACTTTAGTGGGATTCTTCTTCTCATTACAAAGTATTAGAAAGCTAAAGTAAATTACTTAAGTGCAATTTTGAGGTATAAGTAAAATTCTGTAATTTCAGTTTGTTTGCTTCAGAAATTCTTAGAAAACTATAATTACTCTAAATAATCTTGTACGCTGACAATCATTAACCACTTATTAATTAAGCACAAATTAATAATGATTGTGGTGTTCTCTAAATATTTTTTTTTGTTAATGTTTCGTAATTAGTGTAGGCCTACTGACTGACACTATAGATTCCTTTTGGACATTGTGTATACTTTTTTTTTTTTTTGCAAACATTACTTTTCCTAACTGATCAAAGACTATGAAGTAGATTTTTATAATACTACTGAAATCGTTGAAGGCACTGGGTTGGTCTCAGGCCTCACCATTCTTACCCATGCTCCACCACCAAATGACTGTGTTTCCTTGGGCAAGTCTTGTTACTTTTCTGCATCTAGTTAGTGCATAATTCATCCTGTTAATCTAGCTGATCTCTGAGGTTATTTTCATTTCTGAAATTCTGCAACTTTATACATGGGGTTCAGTATCCCTCTTGTCCTTCTCCTGTAACAACATAAGAGTTTTATTTCAAGATACATTGTAAATCTTATT
>PITA01016773.1:0-45459 GCA_004023965.1 Spilogale gracilis
TCTCACAGTCAGGAAAAAAAGATCAAACTTTGCATATGAGTGTATCACAAGATGTTTTGTGGGTGACTATTTTCTTCTTCAATATTGTTCTCTAAGAGACATATACCTTCTTAATGGAAAAGTGGAAATGCTGAGTTTTATCAACAATGAACATAAATCCAATGATCATAACTTTTATACATATTGTATGAATTATTTCTAACTTATACAATAAACCTGGAGGATAGATAATCTCATCTACATTTTATAGGTGAGAAATGCAAGGCTGAGAAGATTAAGTAACCTGATTAGGACCAATTCAGCTAATAAATGATGAAGGTGGATTTTAACCCATCTGCTTGATTCTGGGGTTTTGCTTTCCTTCCTGATACATGATATTGTCATAATCAATAGGGTATGTACCTTTAGTTGTCTTTCCAGAAATAATATAAATTGAGCCCTGATCCATTCATACTCTCAGGCTTGTCTGTCTTGGTAGCCAATGGCCCACTCTTTCAACTTGCTGGATGGGCTAGCCGCACAATCTAGGACCATAAGACCCACTTAAATCCTTGTAACTCACATGCCATTCAATCATTGCCAACTTTAGTTGTCTTAAGCCAGAGTAAAAGTCATTATACCTCACCTACCTCTTTCATTTTCAGTCCCAGTAGAAAACCCAAACCAAAACCAAAGCAAACCAAACAAAAACAATAATAAAGAACTGGAAAGACCAAAACAATTTTGGCTGCACCAAAATTTAAAAATAATTATTTCTGCACCAAATATTTCTTTGATTCTATGTGTATTATTTCCTATCTCCTTTTAAAAATGTTTTGTAAGAGTCAAATTCATAGAAATGGAAAATAGAAAAGAGGTTACCAGGGTCTGGGGGAACTAGAGAGAGTTTGAGAGAGGTTGCAAACTCTCAGTTAGAAGATGAATAAGGTTTAAGGATAAAATATATAACATGGTGAGTATAGTTGATAACACTGTATTGTATAATTGAAATTGGATAACAGAGTAGAACCTCAATGCTCTAAACAAGAAAAAGAAGGGTTAAAGTTCTTTAAAAAATTAAAAAATAAAAATGTTTTATAGTCATTTTTTTATGTTATTTCTTCTTCCAAAATCAACTTAACTGTTTAATGGCTAAATGGTACTGTATTACACATGATGCTATGGTATGTGTGTGTGTGTGCATGTATATATGTATTTGTATAAAACTTTATATATACGTAATTTCACATATATATGTATTTTTCTTTAATCATTTCTTAGTTTTGGAAATTTAGGGTGTTTCCACTTTTATTTTGCTGTTATAAATAATGATAAAATCTACAGTTTCAGGAACACCTTGGTAGCTCATTCTGTTAAGCACCTGGCTTTGCCTCAAGTATGATCTTGGGGTCCTGGGATCAAACCCCATGTCCATCTCCCTGCTCCTCTGTCTTCCTCTGCCCCTGTCCTCCTGCTTATGCTCTCTGTCTCTCAAATAAATAATTAAAATCTTGTTAAAAAATCAACAATTTCAGGTTTCATAGATCTTGCCTATTAATTTATTTCCTTAGAATTTGGAAAAGACTTTTAAAAAAACAAAGTAAAATACTTCTCAGATTAAAATTTGAGGATTATATTTTGATTTATTGAAATTCTCTTAACTTATGAAGTTTAATCTTATGCTTAAGTAAAAGAGCCCTATTAGGGAGATTTTTTCTTTTTAAAAATAGACTTTTAATTTTTGAGTAATTTTATGTTCACAGCAAAATTGAACAAAATACAGAAAAGTCTCTGCCCCCCAAAGGCATTTCACCTACTATCAACATCTTACATCAGAGTGGTATG
This sequence comes from Spilogale gracilis, assembly GCA_004023965.1. Classification (NCBI taxonomy): domain Eukaryota; kingdom Metazoa; phylum Chordata; class Mammalia; order Carnivora; family Mephitidae; genus Spilogale; species Spilogale gracilis. Next base: position 1,825 of record PITA01016773.1, read on the forward strand.
TAGGTTAAAATCAATGAACCCAGATTAACACCAAAGTTACCCGAGGTCAGTAGTTTACAGTAGGGTTCACTCTGCACTGTAAATTCTGTAGGTTGTAACAAATGTATAATGACATATATCCACCAGTGTAGCATGATACAGAATAATTCTATTGCCCTAAAAAACCCTCTGAATTTTATTTTTTCATTTCTCTGCCTTATAAGCCAGCGGTGTTTACTTATAATGTTATAGATTTGATTTTTCCACAATGTCATATAATTAAAGTCGTGCAGTGTGTACTTCTCCAGATCTGATTCCGTCACTCAGCAGTATGTATTTAAGTTCCTCCATGACTTTCCATCACTTCATACAGATCCTTTTTTGGGGAGGGGCACTGAATAATAATTCACTGGTTGCATCAAAGTTTGTACTTTCATCTGCTGAAATGCAAGTTGATTACCTCTAAGATTTGGCAAATATGAATAAAGTTGCTGTAAACATCTCCGTACAGGTTTTGAGTGGACATACTCTTTCAACTCCTTTGGGAAATTATCAAGGGAGCATGATTGCTGGATTATATGGTAAGAGAGAGTTTAGCTTTATAAGAAACTGCCCAAATGTCCTCCAGTGCAAATATATCTCTTTGCATTCTCACCAGCAATGAGTGAGTGTTCTTGTTTCTCCACTTCTCCACTAGCATGTGGGGTTTTCAGTGTTTTGAGTTTTTGCCATTCTAAGAGGTATGTGCTTGTATTTACTATTCATACTAACAAATGATGTTGAGCATATTTTCAATGACTTGTCTGCCACCTGTCTTGGATGAGATGACTGTTCAGATCCTTTTGGCCATTCTTTAATAGAGTATTTTATTTTTTTCCCGTTTAGTTTTTAGTTTTGTTTTTTTTTTAAACCTGAAGTATGATTAACATACAGTGTTATATTACTCTCAAGTGCACAACATAATGATCCGTATCACTCGGGGCCATCACGGTAAGTGTAGTCTCCATTTGTCACCAAACAATGTTACTACAACCACACTGATTATATTCCCTAATCCGCACTTTTCATCTCCGTGACTTATTCATTCTCTAATTGGAGCTTGGTATCTCACGATCCCCTTTAACTCTATTACCCATTTTTCTTACCTACCTCCCCTCTGGCAACCATCAGTTTCATTTCTATATTTGAGAGTCTGTGTTTTGGTATTTTTTTTTATTTTTTTCTATTTTTCCCCATTCTTGTATTCATTTCTTTCTTAAATGCCACATATGAATGAAATCATATGATATTTGTTTTTGATTGACTTATTTCACTTAGCATTATACCTTCTAGGCCCAACTATGTTGTTGTGAATGGCAAGATCTCATTCTTTTTTATGACTGGTTAATATTCCATCACACACACACGCACACACATGGAAACACACACACTCCGTCTTTATCCTTTCATCTATCAATGGACACTTAGATTGCTTCTATATCTTGCATAATGCTGCAATAAACATAGTGGTGCATATATCTTTTTGAATTAGTGTTTTTGTTTTCTTTGGGTAAATACCCACTAGTGGAATTTCTGGATTATGTGGTATTTCTATTTTTATTCTCCACTTCTTCACTAGCATTTGGTGTTTTCAGTGTTTTGAGTTTTTGAGGAGTCTCCATAATATTTTCCACAGTGGTAGTACCTGTTTGCAGTCCCATCAATAGTGCACAAGGTTTCCTTTTTCTTTATATCCTTACCAATACTTGTTATTTCTCGTGTTTTTGATTCTAGTTATTCTCACAGGTGTAAGGTGATATCTCATTGTGGTTTCAATTTGTACGTTCTTCATGATTAGTGATGTTGATCATGTGTCTGTTGGCCATTCGTACATTTTCTTTAAAAAAAAAAAGTCTTAAAAGGAAAATTGCCTATTCAGGTCCTCCTCTGCCCATTTTTAACTGGATTATTTGCTTTTATGGTGTTGAGTTATAGAAGTTTTTTAATATATTTTGTATATTACCCTTTTCTCAGATATATCACTTGCAAAATTTTCTCCTATTCAATAGGTTGCCTTTTCACTTTGTCGGCGGTTTTCTTTACTGGGCAAAAGCTTTTGATTTTGGTATAGTCTCAGTAGTTAATTTTGCTTTTGTTTCCCTTGCCTGAGGAGATACATATAGAAAGTGTTTCTATGGCTAATGTCAAAAAATTACTGTCTATGTGTTCTAGGAGTTTTATGCTGGTCAGGTCTCACCTTTAGGTTTTTAATCTATTTTGAGTTTATTTTTGTGTATGGTATAAAAAACTAGCCCAGTTTCAATCTTTTGCATGTAGCTGTCCAGTTTTCCCAGAACCATTTATTAAAGATATTGTCATTTCCTCATTGTATATTCATTGAATCTGAAATTGTTTGGGGGTAGTATGGACATTTTAACAATATTTGTTTTCCAATCCATGGGCATGGAATATCTTTACATTTGTTTGTGTCATCTTCAATTTCACAGTGTTTTATACTTTGCAGAGTATAGGCCTTTCACTTCTTTGGTTAATGATATTTCTAGGTATTTTATTCTTTTTGATATAATTGTAAATGGGGCATTTTCTTAATTTCTCTTTGTACTATTTTGTTATTAGTACATAGAAATGCAATGGTTTTCTATATATTAATTTTGTATATTGCAACTATACTGAATTCATTGGTCAAATCTTGTGTTTTGGGGAGTTTGGGGTTTTTTTTCCCCCACATAGTTAACAGGTCTACTTCTTCCTTACAAATACAAATGCTTTTTATTTCTTTTTCTTGTTCGATTGATGCGCCTAGGACTTCCAATCTTAGTCAAAGTGGTGGGGGTGCACATCTTTGCTTGTTCATGATCTTAAAGGAAAAACTTTCATTTTCTCACCACTGAGTATGATATTAGCTGTGGGTTTTTCATATATAGCATTTATTATGTTGAGGTATGTTCCTTCTAAATCTCCTTTGTAGGACATTTTGTCATAAATAAACATTACACTTTGTTGAATGTTTTCTCCATCTCTGAGATGATATGTTTTTCATCTTTTCTCTTTTTAATGTAATGTATCACATTGATTAATTTGCAAATATTGAAGCATCGTTGCATCTGAACAATAAATTCCATTCAATTGTTGTGTATGAATTCAGTTTACCAGTATCTTGTTAGGGATTTTTGCATCAAATCAAAAATCAAAGATACTGGCCTGTAGTTTTGTTGTTGTTTGTAGTAATTACCTGGGTTGGCATTAGGGTAATGTTGGCCTCATAGAATTTTGGAAGCTTTCCTTATTTTGTTATCTCTTGAATAGTTTGAGAAGAGTAGAATTCACCTGTGAAGCCATCTGGTCCTGGACATTTGTTTGTTGGGATTTTTGTTTATTTGTTTATTATTATTACTGATTCAATTTCATTGTTGGTAATTGTTCTGTTCAAATTTTCTATTTCTTCCTGATTCAGTTTTGGGAAGCTATGTGCTTTTTTAGGAATTTATTCATTTCTTCTAGTTCGTCTAATTTGTTATCACACAATTTTTCATAATATTCTCTTATAATCCTTTATATTTCTGTGGTGTTATTTTTCCTTCATTTCCGATTTTATTTACTTGAGTCCTCTCTCATTTTTTTATTGATGAGTCTAGCTAAATGTTTATCAGTTTCATTTGTCTTTTTGAAGAACAAGCTCCTGGTTTCATTGATCTGTTTCTCTCTCTCTTTCAGCCTTTATTTCTGCTCCTATCTTTATTTCCTTCCTTTCACTGCATTAGGGCGTTGTTTCTTCTTCTTTTTCTAGGTCCTGTGGGTGTAACTTTAGGTAGTTTGAGATTTTTCTTGCTTCTTTTTTAAAAAATATTTTATTTATTTATTTGAGAGAGAGAGAGTAAGTGACAGAGAGCATGAGAGAGGAAAAGGTCAGAGGGAGAAGCAGACTCCCCACGAAGCTGGGACCTTGATGTGGGGCTCGATCCCAGGTCTCCAGGATCATGACCTGAGCGGAAGGCAGTGGCTTAACCAACTGAGCCACACAAGCACCCTGAGATTTTTCTTTTCTTACTTCTTGAGGTAAGCCTGTGTTGCTATAAACTTCCCTCTTAGAACTGCTTTTGCTGCTTCCCAAAGATTTTGGATCATTGTATTTTTATTTTTATTTGCCTTCATGTATTTTTTTTTAGTAAGTTATTATTAACTAGTAATATCTGCATGTGTGTTTAAGTATGAAATTAACTTTTTAGTCATTTTTGGTAATCAGACATGTGTTTAAAATAAGGCATCACAGGGTGCCTGGGTGGCTCAGTGGGTTAAAGCCTCTGCCTTCTGCTCGGGTCATGATCTCAGGGCCTTGGGAGCCTGCTTCCTTCTCTCTCTCTGCCTGCCTCTCTGCTTACCTGTGATCTTTGTCAAATAAATAAATAAATAAATAAATAAAATCTTAAAAAAATAAAGCAAAATAAGGCATCACAGTGATTAAAATTACAAATATGATTTATATTGAACTTTTTTTTTTTTTAAGATTTTATTTATTTGACAGAGAGAAACACAGCTAGAGAGGGAACACAAGCAGGGGGAGTGAGAGAGGGAAAAGCAGGCTTCCCGCAGATGCTTAACGACGGAGCTACCCAGGCGCCCCTGCCTTGAAATTTTTGTCCTGTTTTCTGGTTAAGGATTGTGTGTTTATACAATCAAACAATAGGGTGATCATATCTGCAAATTAAAGGTCAATTAGGTGGAGAAGAAAAATGAGGGATAAAAAATAGTCTAGCTGTCTATTCAGCATCAGGATTTCAAAATAATGTATGGATAATGGATTCTTTCATGCTCTATTTCCATGGCAACAAGTAGTTTCAATAGTACCAAACATACCTGTGCTTTTCCTTACCTTAACTCATCACATTGACTAGCAGTAAGTTCTTGTTCTCATCATTTTCATTTGTATTTGGCAAGCCGGCAACCACCTTAAACCCTCAACTTGGTAACTCAATGAGCACATTCTCTTCTCCTATCCATAACTGTGATCCTCAGATGATCACTTAACCCAAGTCATATCACTGAAGGTCAAAAAGCATCCATTCCATTCAAAAACTTCTATTTGTGCTGTTGAGAAAGTAAACCCTTCTACCTCTTTACCTTGTGGGACGCTTCCAGGGACCACAAAGGTTGCTTAAAGCTAAGAGTAAGAAAGTCAAACCAGGCGGGAAGATACCACCTGAGCCCCGAATGCCACTGTGCTTAATGACTGTGAATACATCCCTACTTATGAGCCTACTCATAACCTTCTAGTATGTGAGCCAAGAAACAATTTCTTTCACTGTAGGTCAAATTGAGTAGACTTATTGTCTCTCACAAGTTGAAGTCCACTTCATGAATTCTTTACTTTCCTTCACAGCACTTTTCCAAGTGCAATGTTATTTATTTAATTCCAGTCTCTCTCCCTAGACTGTAGTCTCCCTGTGAGCAGCAACATCTCATGTATCAATAGCTGCATCCCCACTGCCTAGAAGAGTTCTGACCCTTACTATTGAATGACTGAGTAAACAAATCAAGCCAAGTATTTTCTTAATTTTCAAAAAGCTTAAGAAGTTGGCATTAGGAAGCTCTTTTATGTGCATAAGAGATATCTGTTGTTTCAAGATGATAATACTTACAATGCTAAAATCCACTTAAATCTACAAAGTATATGTGATCATTTTCTATAAAGACTGCCCATGAGCTTTAGTTTGAGTGATACCAAAGCCTCCTTTTTCTTGTGTGAATACTCCAAATTATTTTTCTAATCCTCAGTTTGCTTACCAGTGAAAAGCACTCATCACCTCAAGGCAGACAGCCATACATAACAGCCTCTTGGTAAGTGGAATTACTATCAGTACAAAGGAACTGACCCGATTACCAGAGGGAAAAGGGAGCATACACAGTCAGTTCAAAACCAAAGTGCTTGAGTGGACAACAGCAAAGGCCAGGGATGCATAACACTGACATTTTTATTAGAATTCATTTGTAACAAATGGAACTTGTGTCAGCAAAGAACTGATTTTCATACAGACTTCTTTCGCCACCAATGTAACGAAGTAAGAAAATAAAAAGCACGCCTTTCATTCTGTAAAACATTTACGCGTACTACTAATTAGAGGTAATTGTATTTTTTTAACAAGCCATTTTACAAGTTATTTTTTTTTAATTTTTCAGTCTATGCATCCAAAACGAGAGCAAAGAACACAACTGTTATTATCTTTGTAGAGACACTCCAAGCTTGAATGGCAAAGCCACATAGCAGATGGATAGGATGGATCTGTAGCCTTCTGATCTCTGCTGGAGTATCAGGGCACCCACAAACTCAAAGGAAACCAAATCCCAAAGAGGAAAAAGAAAAGAGAATTAAAAATAAAAAGGAGGGGCTAAAACAAAGCAAACCCAAAAATAAACAGGAAAGAAAAAAAATCTGTTACTGAAGAATTTTTTTCCCTTCCTGTATCTATGTTGTGTTATTTACATACACACAAATGAATTTCTGAAGGAGTTTCTTACAGATGGGTTCAAGTAATAACATTATTGGGTGTAGAATCAATAGGGCAGTGCATAGTACAAAGGTATAGAAAGTGCAAAGTTCCCTAGAGGCCCTTCCCTCCCCTGGCTGTCCTTGCCATTGTCTAACCATGCAAATCATTTTTAAAAAAGAGCTAAAATAAAGTTCTGTACAAATCACTTTTTATATATTTTGATTTTTTTATCATTGTAACTAATTACAAAATTATACATAACTACACGTACATAGGTAAATAATAGCACCGTACTGATTATGATGATGAAAATAATTGGAAACTTGAAAGTTTATGGTAATGGTAGATAAAGATGTTTACCTGGGAAAATCAAACTAGAATGGTCATACAGAAAAGCACAGAGTGGAATGCACATCAATGACAGTAAGGGAGTTAGTTCTCGGAACAGCGCCTAAACAGCAAGAGGGCTGAATAGTTTCCGCCTCGTTTGTATGGTGTGCATCCCATTAATTTTCTTCTTGTGATTATTCTCCTCTTTCCCTTTGCCAAATTGGCAGTTTTTATTTTAGGGAGAGAAACTGTTCATTGGCCAGTCATTCTGGTGTGTAATATACACCATCCGATTCTACATGTCTAACGTGGCACATCTGCACGTTTGACCCCCTCTGTTTCACTACATGAAAATCACAGCACTCAGTAATCTGGCACTTGGATAAATCTCCAAAAGATACAAACTAAAAGAAAACAACAGAGTTATATAGTGCACATTCTTCTCTGGTTCTGATGTAGGTTAGAGAGTCTCATTCTGAGGTAGCCTTCTAGATACTTTTTTTTTTTTTAAGCATTCTTTTTTTTTCTTATTTTTTTGTTTTATTTTATTTTATTTTATTTTTTTTTACAAAAGTGCTCAAATATGCTTGCAAGTGTTTGGTCTCTTGGATTTCATTCTGCTAGTGATGGTAAAATGTGGAAAACAAAAGTCCTTATATGTTGAACATCAGCGAAGCTAAAATTAAACCAAAATATTATATCTATACCAAAACTCTTTAAGAGTTCCTTGGATATTTTGAGGGTTCTTTAAAATCATATAAGATATGGCAAACTCATGCCATTTCCCATGGCTTCCTATAGCAATTATGTTGGAAAATTGGGGATTATGTTGGAAAATAGAGAATCGTTTTATTTCCCCTTTTAGAAAAATTCTAATGGATTAGTAAATATATTCCAGTTGACAATAATATTTGTCACTAAGATAAGTTTGGTGCAGTTATTAAATGTTCCAGAACAGATTTGGAAGGGATTCTAAATGAAACAAGTAGCTTTTCCTGATGTTGGCAACCATGAAAGGAAGGGCCCTGATTATCCAAGTGCTTTGGGCTGGTACAATCACTAACATCCCCGACTTAGTTGAAAACTAGGAATGCATATTATTCAAAGAGTTTTTGTACATGTGGTAAACAGATAATGCTTTAATTGGAAGAGTAACATATATGAACAACTAATGAAAATATGAACCAAAAGCTAAAAAGAAATGCTATTAAAATAGGCATCAATTATAAGGCACTCTAAATGCATAACTAAAACCAAAAGAAAACAAAGTACAGCACTTCCCAGTTATGCTGTATGCCACAAAATGTTCTGACTGAACAGAGTAACATGAGTTTGGCTTTGCCCCTGTTACATATCATAAATGCAAAGTTCATAGCACATACTATAGACAATATACGATTGAATACATTGTTTTTTAAACAACTGGATAGCTGATATATTACAACATTCTCCCCTCCTAAAGGGATATGCACTGACCTTTCCCACATGCACACCTCTTAGATATTAAATAATTTTTTTATTGCACTAGAGTGTTAGAAATATTGAACTTTGTTGGAAGCCTGACTAACAAAAGGATATTTGTGAATATGGGTAGGGGGGTGTGAGGAGACTGGATAGGAAATTAGGGGGTGAGGCTTGACAATCACTGATGTGCATTCCTCATTTCCCTTAAAATTAAAATTTTATGATATTAAGAAATACCCATATGTCATAAAATTAATAACAAATTGAAAAAGATGTTTGTAATAGCTTCTCTACCTAAAAACAACAAGAACAACAACAAAACTGAAAAACCCCAAAACTAATTCATGGAAGAACTGAATGATAGCTATATCTATCTTTTTGTGTGGACACACTGTCTATATATACATAGACACCCCTGTAAAATATGGATATATATGTATATATGTTAGCAGCAACTTTATACTTTGCGCCTCCCTGTTGATTCCAAAAGCAAAACAAACAAAACAAAGTTCTCTTTGACTGTTTGAAGAGAATGAGTACTTTCTCACCAACCAAAACTGAACAGAAGTGTAAAAGTAATATCTGACAAGACGGATACTGTAGATTAAGAATATTGCACAAAAATGTGCAAATTTTCAAATTATTTGATATTTCTACAGCAAGGTACCACAGATAACAGTTCTACAGCTTAAAAAAAACCTACAATTTGGAAATAAAAAATGAAGAGTTATGTAACTTTTTTAAAATTCACTTTATCGAATGATACATTTGTTAAAAAAAAGTTTACACAGTTAAAAATGAAGCACAGGTCAGCAGTATCTTTACAATACTAAAAAACTAAATCAAAGACTTTCTTTATAACATTTCCCCCCATCCCCCCTAAAATGTTACTATGAGCAGTATGGTGGGAAGGGACGATGTCGTAGCAGAGCCCATTGGTCACGAGAAGCCGCACCAGCAAATATCTTGCACTGAACTGCAGGATTCTGCCAACTGATGGTCACACCTAACAAGCAATCCTGAACAAGATGGTGGTTCTTTGCCGTGATTTCTTCTTCCCTTTATTTCGAATCCTTGAGGTATCTGTAAAAACCCTTCAGACGCCTCATCAGTCAGGATTCTCTTGATTATTTTCAGGTTAGATTATTAAACTGTGAATTATTGGTCCACCCAGAAGAGTTTGTTTTATTTTGTTTTGTGTGTAATAGTCCCACTAAGTGGTAGTTAGCTAGGAGTTAAGAAGGACTTCTCAAGTGCCCTGTATGGCTCAGAAGAGACTCCGTGGATACTGAAGGGCCTGCAGTAAGAACCCAAAGTGGGTTAGGGGTTTCTACGTTGCATAGTGATCAAAGCTGCCCAGGTACTCCAGTGCGGCTCGGTAGCAGAACTGGTACTGGTCCTGTAGGAGGACCAAGCATGGGAAGAAAGAGGAGAAGGGTCCATGAGTTCACTTTAATGGAAAGATGAAAATCAATATTCAAAAACAAACATTACATCTTAGATGGGGGCAAAATCACTACTCTCATCAATTAGGTCAATGCAATGACCAATTTGTTGGAGTGAAAGCCAAGAATGATCAGCCACGTGGGATGATTGTTGACTTCACCCATCAGTTGGGCTACAACTACCTCCTAATCCCAAAGTAGCTACAGCTAGAATGAACATTATCTTCCAGACAAGTGTGAGCAGTTTTCCAAGGAGAGCCAAACAACCACCACCACTGAGCATGGGGACAAGTCACTGCTGTCTTTCACAACGATCTGGATCTGACTATTTGTGAGAACTTATTCTCAGTTTGCATATTAAAGAGAGGTTGATCTAGACATTGCATGTCCTGAGGAAAACCTACATTCCTTTATCCTCTGGGCCATCGCCAAAAGAATTTGAATAAAAAAGGATCTTATCAGATAGTAGACCTTACTACCTGTAATCAGAATTACCCACCATCATTTCTGATATTGCTATTCAAGTAAGGATGAGAAACAGTAGGTAAACAAAGCCACTTACAAGGGGTTCTGGATTTTCAAGCTTTTCATCCCCTGGAAAAGGCATCCCAAGACTGGCTGTCTATATCAAAAAATACCCATGTCATTTGGCCTAATTCATTGTGATCGCTAGTTATCTGTTCTATAAAGTAAAACAAAATAATTTCAAATATGTCCTTTTTCAGACAGTGGAGAACATTGTCATACTGGAGTAAGTTGGGGCATTGTTGGAGAGAAAGAGAAAAAATAGAACTTTTGCCATAAAAGAAACTTATTTTCAGTAGCCAATGGGGCTGAAAGTAGTTTCTATTTTGCTTAAATGTGCATTTTTTTATAATAAAAATGGTAATGCACAATATATGGAGTCTGCTTTCCTATGTTGTCACAGTAGGGTGCTTCGCTAAGTATTAGGGCTTTTTAAACGTCCAATTTCCCTCTGCTACCCCCAACACACATTAAGTTTGTTGGGCTGACATCATGCTTTGAGTATCGCAAGCCAAATGCTTTTGCTATTTTGAAATCACAGTTTGGAAGATACCGTGGGCAATGAATTTAGGAATAAATACAGAAGGCAGAATTTGGTGGCCTTTGGAGGAATAGAAACACTTATATTTTCCTTAGAAATGAACAGTCTAATAGGCCAGACTGGCTATATCACAAACTCATATTATTCTAAAAAGATGAGATTTTGTAATGCGTTATTGGAGTGGAAAATGGGGTATTAATTTCTCTAGGGATCATCCAGGATCCATACATTTAAGATGGCCATTAGGAGAATGGAGAAGTAAAATGGGCTGAGGGTCTATGATGTACCAGGCAATGTCCTTCATCAAGTGGTCAAATAGTGAAAGTTTATCATGGTTCAACCTAATATATAATCTAACATAATTTCCAAAACAACTCTAAGAATTTGAAAATTTCACTTCCATATATAGAGGGGGAAAAATGAATTTCAAAATATTGAACAACTTGGTGGTTTTTCTACAAGAATTCCCTCTCCTTTGCTCTGGTGTTGAGAGTCTCTGGGCCCTAAGAGGTCCTGGTTAATAAAATCCATTATGTGGCTCATTAGATGTTTTAAACTCATGGAGATTTTTCTCACCTCTGTCTGTACCATGGCTGGTCGTTGTGTTCTTAACATTTTGACAGTCTGGAAGATATCTACAACTCCTTCATATCTCATTCTTTCCAAAACAATGCTTAGTGTTATGAAGACTCCAGTTCTTCCAACGCCCGCACTGCCATCGTAAGAAAGACGATGTTACCGTGTGATACTCATATCCCTGACCACACTCACGTGGGAGCAGGGGTATGCACACCCGCTCCCGTGTTACACCAGGTTCTCCCGTGCAATGTGCAGGAAAATGTGCTACTGGGTTCACGAAACGACTGTTCTTGGGATAATGTGCTGTGGTAAAATGTGAGCAGGAATATGCCATAATTAAGATTAAGGATGACACCGTAGAATGACTTTCCAACTGGGATTATACTCCATTTTGGAAAGATGCAGGAAACATAAGTTTTGCAAAATAAATAGATACAGGGAAGGGAAAAGAAAGTATAGGTTAATACTCTTCATGTAGATCCTATAATTGTAGACCTTGCCTGCTTAATACTTTTAAAGTATGGAATAATTCAGATAAGGTATGATAAATTTGGTCTTTACAAGTTTTCTAGTATATTATTTACTTCTTGTGGTCACAGTCTATGCAGGATGTTTTATCACTTAGACGTATAAATAAATAAGAAGGCATATATACTATTCATATTGAGGGGGTCAGTTTTGATACGTGATCCTTATTTATTCTTAGAAGGGTCAGTGACTATCTTATATTTACAGACTATGTGAATGTATATACATATGTCCTCTCTCCTAAAACTGAGAATTGTAACAGATTCTCAAAGAGGTCTCTAACCTTTAAAAAAAATAATTGATCCTCACTGAGCTTATATACTACTTTTAGATGTTCAGCAGTTAAAACACCAGGATTCTTTCCTACCATGTTAGCAAGATTCTGAGTTTGTTTTCTTTATTGTTTTAAGATAATTCCAGAATGTTCACAGCATCAAGAGAAGAAAATTAATCCATAGCTTTTATGCTCTTAAAAAAGTAGGGAAGCATCTGGAGCTTTAGGTAATGCGGAGAAGTGTGAATAATCTGAAAAATCCCTACGTTTTTGGATCCTTGGGTACAGGCTGTAGAAAATGGATGGATTCATTTACTTGGGGATTAGCTGACAGGCATATATAAATAGTGTGTCCCTTTATAAACTGTTTTTTTTTTCTTTTTTTAAAGATTTTATTTATTTATTTGACAGAAAGAGCAAGAGAGCACAGTAGGGGAACAGAAAAAGGAGAGGGAGAAGCAAGCTGTCCAATGAGCAGGCAGGGAGCCTGATGTGGGACTCGATCCCAGGACCCCGGGATCATGACCTGAGCTGAAGGCAGATGCTTAACGAATTGAGCCACCCAGGTGCCCCTCAAACTGGGTTTTCTGAAGAGTCCAAACCAAAATGTGAAGCAAGGCTTTAAATTCCAGGAGCAGTCCCTGCACACTGGCTGAGGAAGTCCAGGAGCAGGGAAGGCTCCTGACTAAGATGGAGTTGATGACCTGGAAAGTCTTTTTTAATCTTAAAAGTTTCTCTTAATCCTGAGAGGTTGTGGTTTATTATCTCCCCCCACCCCCAACGGCCCAGGTATTCTAGAGTCTATTTAACCTTGACTTCATTGTTCAAATGTATCAAAATATAGGGTTTCTGGCTTTCCATTAGGTGCTTTCAAGAAAATAACACACACTGTTTTTACAACTTCTGAATCTGTTGATTTTACAATGCTAGTTTAGTAAGATAGAAAAAAACTTAGTATTTTAAGGATGTTCCCAGATAAGAGAAACTATCTAGAAGTTGTGTGTGTGTGTGTGTGTGTGTGTGTGTGAAAGAGAGAGAGAATAGTTAGACTCTATATACTAAAGGAATATTTAAATTATCCTGTGACACCAAAAGCAATGGGAAGTAATATACATTTATACACTTATGGTAATGTCTAAAGTTAAAAATTATATTAAATATTTTCTTTTTTATAGCTTATGCTAGAAAAGTTTGAATTAGCATTTGGGCAAATTATGTGGGAAGTATAGGGAAATTATCCAGGTAATTTCAGTTTAGTCTATATTATCTACTTTGTCTGAATATTGGACTTAATATGTTGTTTCCTACATGATCTTTGGTTGTCTAGAGTAACCAAACTCAACACAAAGCAGATGTGAGTAAAGAAGGTCTGCTGCTCATTAGACTCTATCATCCTGGGGAACATCATGCCCTCAAACAGGATCTCAGAGAGATTCTAAAATTCTGTTATACAGTTACATGATGACCGAAGCGAGTCTAGAATTCAGCTATCTTAAGGCCCGAGTTGAATATTTCTCCCATTTTGAGAGCTTGTCTCCCCTTTCACTAAGAATCATAGTTTGGGAGGTACCAGGATGGCTCAGTCGTTAAGCATCTACCTTCAGCTCAGATCATGATCCTGGAGCCCCAGGATTGAGTCCCACATCGGGCTCCCTGCTCGGCGGGAAGCCTGCTTCTCCCTCTCACTCCCCCTGCTTGTGTTCCCTCTCTAGCTGTGTTTCTCTCTGTCAAATAAATAAAATCTTCAAAAAAAAAAAAAAAGAATCATGGTTTGGAATCTTTCTCTTTTTCTTTTCCCTTCCTCCCTTTTTTCCTTCCTCTTTCTTTTATGGAAGTAAAGTAAATTGTTAAAGTCTCTCAGGATTTTTACCACAAAAAGTTTAGAAATTGAGAGTTCAAATTGCTAGAATCTGAAAATATATTCGTGTAAATAAAATTAGGAGAATTCCTTTTGCTGGAAGGTTTCTGCCTAACAACTTCCCAAAGCACTAAATTTATGATGAGTGTCCTTTCTGAACAATTTACTTGCTATTTCTATTAACTTCAATGACTTGAATTATAAAATGCTGTGGAAACTACTGAAAATAATTAACTTGAAGGTGTTTCATTTTCTGATACAGCAACAATTTTCACACAAATTGCAATTTTAACTGAGGTACCATTCTCATCATTTACTGACTGGCAAGAATTAGTATTGTCATTAAGGCTGGGTGACGATTTATGGTTTTTATAAAAAGACAAACATTGGAGATAGATACAGAAAGACAGTTAGCTATCAGCCTAATGCCATGGAAGTAAAACAAGTAAGAGACGATCAACTGAACAAATTTCACTAGTGGACGTACCAAAAATTCCGTTACAATCAACTAAGCAAGGAAGAACACACTTTGGTCTTCTTTACAAGAGACAAAATTTGGGGATAAAAATTTTGCCTGGTTATTTTCATTTTATGGAAAGAAAGAGAAATGAGTCCTTGCTGAAGATTTTACAATATATTTCTGAGAGTAAAATATCAATTATGCAGATTCACTCCAATTAGCTTGTACTGACAATGAATAGACAACGATGCACATTTTCAAAGTCATGAGCACATAAATCACAAATGGAAAGTCATCATTTTTGACTCTTCACTCACCTGCAATGGACTGAAATGGGCCCATCTTGGCCAAACTGCTCTTTTGTTTTATGGACTTGGCCAATGAAGTCAATGAATCCTTCCCCAGACTTGGGCACTCCTTGTTCCGGCCAGTCCGTGAACTGGAACTGCCTCACTGTTCGGGACTGACCGTCCTTCAGAGAGAAGGTCACGTACCCCGCCGCACAGAAGGGTGCCCGGAGGATTCAGCCAGTGTGCAGACCACAGCAGCAAGAATGATGTTTTTTCCCCAGAAAGAAGAAAAAGGGGGGAAGGGTTGGGTAAGAAAAAGGTAGAAACATGTTTCACTAGAAACTTAGTTACACGTGTGTCTTATCTGTTATTAACACTGTCTACAGTCACATATATTTAAATCGCAAATTCATTCTGGCAATGCCCAAGGAAAAAACTGGGTTCTTGAAGAGTCATCTAGTTCCCATAATAGTAAATGCTTCTGGGACCCAAAATTTGCCTTCAAAACCAAAGTGGAACAACTATACTCCATTTCAAAAATTTCAGAGAACAAGAACTTAATATCGAAAGGAGCACTCACGCATGTCATCCATACTATAGATTTTACGATTGTCATGATAATATCACATCTGCCGTCCTTGCTTATTTCTAGCACCGTCAGGTGACAAATAGTGACACTGAAAGGACCTGACCCAAACTGGGTAGCTGTCAACCCAGATGCCCCCCACATCCCAGAAGCATCTGATATCTAGCCGTGGTAGTGCACACAGCATGTGCTATGCAACTATGCTGCTGAGTGGGAAGGGAGGTGTCCCTCGAGGAAAGAAAAGAGATTACTAGCAAATAAACACTCCATTGTGAAAAAGAGGACTTTTGTGGCTTACCACAGGAATTAAGGCACTCATGGGGGGCTTTCCAAATAGTGGAAAGAAAACAAGCTGGATAGAAGAGGAGTCTTTTCTAACGTCATTAGGCAAAACTGTTCTGACTCGTGAAGTATAAATGGTTTGAGAAGGAGCTACTAATGTGCTTCTGATTCCTTCTAGAACAGTGTTTTCAGAAGTACAACAAAAGCAGAAGGGATCCTCTGTTTACAGAAATAGGAATAATAATTATGTCCACCCACTTCGTTTTCTGAATCCACTGAGAGGGAAAGAATCCAAATTCCAAGCTTGGAGAGACTGAATCTGTTTGAAGACTCTCTGCTCCCCGTTAAGGCTTCAACTTGTTCCTCATTTCCATTTTTGTAACACCCCCTTCCCCTTTAAAGACCTTTTGCGTCTGTGTGTGTATGTTCCCAAGATTGTGGTCAAGTACACAGAGACCAATCTTTTTCCTTCAGTCATATTGAGAGGTAGGGATGGCTTAGCTTGAGATGGACACGTATCAACTAGTTTTATGGTTTTCAGGGCATCTTCCTGGTTGGCATCATTTGGTAAAGCAGGAAGATCACATTAACTTTGTGAGAACACTCAGGAATATGAAAATAACTGCTTGACCCCATTATTAACTTACGGAAGGTTACCATGGAAGGATGATTTATTTCTCTGTTTCCAGAAAAGGTTTAGAAAGCACAAGAAAGAAGCCAAAGGCTAGGTAAGGCAGATTTGTCCTCCTCTAAATATCCCGGGGATTTCATTTCTGACCACAGTTGCTTTTACCAGCAAGAAGAGGTCACAGCACAAACCCTTACTATTTAGAGGAGAGACCAGCTGACTCCATTTAAAGGTTACCTGTTTAACGAAATGCATTCCAAGTGCCAACCTGCTTTCTAAACTGGGAAGTTCAGATTAGAAACACACTAGGAACACAAACAGCAAATGCTTATGGCATCTAAGAAAATTATAAAATCATAGGGAGCCTTTTTTAATAAAAAGAATGTGAACATGTCCTTCAATATTTCTTTTACTTTTTGGGATCAGATTTAATTTGGCCAAGGGAGGAGTAGAAAACAAGAAGTGTGTGTGCTATTTGCAGAATCTGGCCCCTAGTCTTTATCATCAGAAATATTTGGTGAGTTTGCTTGAAATGTACTTACGATTTTTCACTCACTTTATCTATCTTCAAATTCTAAAAGGGCACACTTTTTTTTTTTTAAACAATGGGGTGGGTCACCAAGGCATGCTTACTTAGGCAACTCAAAAACAAGCCCAACAGACTTAACTGCTGCCTTGAGTACAGTCACCTTCAGCGTAGTTAAGATTTCAGACTTTCTGGGATTACCAGGTCTGTCACCTGGGCCAACCAGCCTGCTAACTAATTTCTCCTTCACTTCAGGTCAACAGCCAGGGCACAGCTTTGGGGATTAGTAGACAATCTCTAAACGTGAATATTGGTTGGAAAAGCTCCTTTCCAGGAAAAACAAAGGATCAAGTAAATAGCTCTGTCCTGGAGTTTTATTCAACCCACCTACAGTGACAATTCCAAAAACAAAGCAGGGATTTGAACTGACCCACTCTTTCCTGAGATGTGTTTGCTTGTAATCATGGTTTGAAAGTGGCCAAAAGCAAGGATATTAAAGTTTATGCATAGAATATCTTACATCAGGGCTGAACCTTGGACTCAGCAATCTAGATAAGAAATGCAGAATGAAAACTAGCCAACAAGGGTCATGGGTGCAGCGCTCTCATGGACAGACACATAAGCACACCGAGAAATAAACTATGCCAGGAATCAAATTAGAATGTGCATAGCTTGTCAGAGTCTTCTAAAGAATGCCATTTGCTCTGTAGTTTTAAAATCATACCAAATTAACCTCCAAGCCCACATGACCTAGAGGGCTTTGCAAAACAACAACACATTCACAGCCTCAAGTAATGAAGAAGTCAAAAAGCTCCAGAGAATGAGCTGAGAAAGTGAATATACCACAGCCAACCAATCAGTAAAGGCTTCTTACAACACACACTCACCAAGTATATCCCCAAAGCTGGGCCGCCAGATGTTATGTTTGAATGGAAGCCAGCCCTGGTTTGTGACAACACTCACCAGACAGAGGAAGAGTCAGTCTTATATTAAAAACAAAACAGTCTTCCAAGATCAGCTATTTCTTTTCACTTTGACAATATGGTCATTTGGCAAATATTTCTCCCGGGGACGCATTAGACTACTTTTCAGCTAATGGTTAAGAACATAAGATTGGTCAACTTACCCTGGCATCTGTGACCTTGAATTCTCTTAGGATGTACTGCGGCATGTTGTACTCAGCCATGGGATCTACGACAAAGTACTGGTATCTCGCAGATCGTTCTGCTGGCCAGTATTGGTGACATTTCTCCTAAAAGGAGAGAAGATTCATGTCAAATTATACAAAGTACTGACAAAACTTTATCTATCATCTATCAATCTATATATGTAGTTTCTTTCTCTCAGTAAGAGTTCAGATTTCACAGTCATTCCAAATGCATGTGACCCATTTTCTCTTTAAAACAACAAGTTCCTTGAGAATAAGAAAATCGCATGGTTTAATATTTGCTCATGGTATCAAGCACAGTACTGTCATACAGTAGCTTACTAATACACATCAACTGAGTTCAGTACTTTGATAGGGTACATGTCTTCATACCAGAAATTCTCCAAATAGTAACATTGGTCTTTGGATATAATGCTGGTCTTGTCACTCATGCATTACATCACCAGAGTAGACTTGTGTCACTGTGCTATGGAGTAATAGGACCATCAAGTGTGAATGCAGAAGGAGACTTCTATATTGATCTGGTCCAGTCTCCCTTGTCAGCTGAGGAAACTGAAGCCAAGCAATATTAATGATTTGGCTGAATCTTGCAAAGAGTCAACTATGAATAGTTAGAATAGTCAGGTTACTTTGCTAGTTTGGCATTTTTTTTGTTCTCTTTATGTGCTTTAAATGAGGAGTTTTAGATACAGCTCCACATTTATACAAGGAAGAGAGAAAGAAAATATCTTAAGCAAATATAATAAAATGCTTACATCTATTGAATCTAAGTGGTTAGCCATTAGGTATCTCTAATATTATTTTATATATTTTACAAAATAATCATTTTCAAAAAATAGATCTGAGATGACCTTATTATATCCTTGGAGAAACTACGTAACTTTCTAACATGCTATTCAGTATGGGATTGAGATGGGCAGGTAAGAATTTGCTTCACAGATGAAAGAAAGTCACTTTTCTTCACACAGAGAAATGATGGCATATTCGCTCTGAAACTCCGGCTTGTCCAAGGTGAGAGGAAAAAAGGCTACGCTGAGAGTTGGGGCCAAAGTCAAACAGGGACATCTGCTTCTTTGCTCCTATAATCCTGCTGCACTGGAAACAAAACACTAGATCTTTCTTCAAAACACATGAATTAAAGAACTTGATGTGACTCTGAAAGTTAAAAACCAACACAAGAGTAATGAATGGCCCAGCATGTGCCTGGAGAACTCCACATTTCCAAGAGATGATGCCGGCCCCTGGGTTATCACAATTAAATGATCATTTCTTCATGGAGTGGATGCCTTACGAGAAGATACTCACTCTGCCCATTTCACGCAGCTTGGTGAGCATCACAACAATGGTGGAATTGTGCTCCCAGAGCATCCGCCAGAAATCTTCAGTGGTCTCTGCCAAGGGCCCTTGGGTAGCGATGTAGGCTTTCTGTTGTCTGAATTACAGAGAATAAAAGTAGCATGTTAATCAGAGAACATGCAAAGGTTCATATTTGAAACATAAACATCAACCCCACTAATTGAAACTAAAAACATATTATCAGGGCAATTGCAATGAATGTCCATTAAGATTATGTGAACAGATGAGAATATTTAATACATTTGGGGGCTTTGCAAAAGAAATTGCTTTGTTAATATTACGATCTATGTCTTTATCATTATTTAAATTTTAGTGCGACCCTAATAGCTCAGTTTCATATATCGTACAAATCACTTAAGAAACAGTGGTGTGGCTTCATTTTATAGATATGACTCTGAAATATGGTGTAAGACATCTTCTTCATGAACTTCTTCCACAACCAAATGATTTCTGAAGGAAGACTGCAAAAGGCCAGATTAAAGACCCCACGACTGCTCCTTACTCCTACCAAAAATAATAAAAAACAAATACCAAGGCACTGAATGCTGACCTATGCTGAAAAAAGATACTTTGAATTGAGATGAAATTCATTGTGACTGTGAAACTAGGCGCAGGTAAATATCAAGGCTTTGGTAAGGGGAGCAAGAGTATATACCTGTAACCATCAATAAAACTGGCATTGATGTAATCAGATCCTTCCACCCCTCGGATAGGCTGCAGGCATACCCTTGTGGATTCATATGGCATAATATTAACAAGGCGATTTTTGAATTTATTACATGGAAGATTGGCACTGATGAATCTTGAGGTGTGAGCTTTAGAGCTGGCTAGACGCTGTTAATAGAAGAAAAGAAAAAATCCAACAAAGATGATTTTAGCCTATGGTTAGATGCAACATACTCAAGGTTTCCTCTTTAGATATAAAGCTTATGTTTACTTTAAAGCAACGGACTTTTCAGATTGCACCGCTTTTCACTTCTACCTAAGGATTCCATACAGTTTACCAAATTTTTAAGTATGTTCTGAGAGTATGAGCTCTCAATTTAAATCAGGGTATAAAAGAACTCGAGGTATTGTTGGGAAGCACAGAACAGAAAAAGGAAAGAGGAAGAACGTGTTTTATAGTCAGACACTTGAGAAGGTCAAGTGACTCTTGTAACTTTAGAATTGGAAAGGTTAAGAAAGTGAAGCTACTACTCAAAGACAATCCCAGAATGACTTGCTCCTGAATTACCACAGCACATCCAATATCATACCTTAAATTCGAGCTCCATTCCTGTGACATTCTCTCCTGCTTCTATCTGTGTCAGCTTCTGGATGTAGGCATACAAGTTTCTAGCTGGCACTTCGGTATTTCCACAAGTCACTGCTTCTAACAGTGCGTCATGGATAAAGATGTATTGGTCTTCTGTTTGAACCATGTAATTCCTCTGGGCTCTCATTAAAGTTACATGGCCATAAATATCTACAGTTTTTTCATGCTTTATTCTTTCTAACATGGCATCTATTACGATGAAACAACCAGTCCGGCCAACTCCCGCACTACAAGAAAAACAAAGTAAAGAAAAGCCCAAATAAATCCATCAGGAAACCAAAACATAAAAATTTATTTTAATTCTCTAAGTGGGTTTTAAACCTATTTATTATTTTCAACTAGCTGTTGGGATTATTTTGGAGCACTCCAAAATAAAAAGTATTAACAAGTCATTATAACCAGAGGATCAGGAATCAAGTACTAAGTAAAATTAATTTGGTTTCAAAATGTAAAAAATCAAACCCATAATCACTGCAATCGTAGATGACATAACACAAGGCAGACATTATTTTGAAACTGTTAAAAACAAACCCACAAACATTTAGGTTGTTTATATTAGAAGATATTTTAAAGATTCGTTAAGATCTAATAGGCTTCATCTTTTTGTAAAACTGCTCTATTTCTGTAAAACAACTCCCATCTATTTTAGTTCAATTTGTGAAAGAAAAACTAGAAAAATCACTCAATCTGAAACATTTCATATTGTAAAACCCAGCATGGAAGTTTTAAACTCAACTTGGTGGGAAATAGATAATTAAAATATTAAAATGTTACACACTAAAAAAAGTGTAGGATATTTTCAATGAAAATAAATTCCTGATTAAAACTATAATCATTAGAGAGTAGGTGTGCTTTTTGTTTTTACTCCCTTTTCCTCCAGAGTCAAATGTATTTTGAAATTCTAGGTGAAACTCAAGTAGTCTGTGTGGGAAAATAAAAGCCTTAATCTTTGTTATTGAAGAACCTCTGAGGTATTTTTTAAACTCCATTACTATGGGACTTATGGGTCATTTTCGAGTTGGTGTAAACCAATTCAAAGAGGAGGTAAGAGAGTGAGCAAAACCCAAAGACAAGATGTGATGTTCCAAGGAGACAATCTAATTTACCGAACTGGATTACAAAGTCAGGTGGTTGAAACACTGGCATTCCCTCAAGTCTGGAAAGAATACTAACACAATAACACATCTGTGCTCTTAAGTCTCTATGTAAGCCTTGTTTGTCTCTTATCAGACTCTTCAGAGTGAGTCTCTTTATATGTCAAGTATGGCTGAAATCAAAATATTTTTCTCCTCCTGATCATGGATAGGAATGGGTAACCTGTCATCCACAGGGACAGGGTAACACGTCATCCACGGGACAGGGTAACGCGCCATCCACGGGGACAGGGTCAAGCGTCATCCACGGGGACAGGGTCACGTGTCATCCATGGGGACAGGGTCAAGCGTCATCCACGGGGACAGGGTCAAGCGTCATCCACGGGGACAGGGTCACGCGTCATTCACGGGGACAGGTATCCATCGCGAGCACAGACACTAAGCAACAGACCGTCTCCTTCCATAGCCACACGCCACTGTTTCCTGCCATTTGTGTGTCTATGTGGTCATTGTTTATCCATCTGTCCACCGACATATCCTCCTCCTCATTCAGTGAACAGCACTTTGTTAGGTAACATACGGGGTACAACAGTAAAGACTGACCTAGATCATACCTTTAAAGAGCCCAGCACCTGTCAATGAGGTAAAAGGTCACTTAACTATTTATACTAAAAGGCCAAAAAAAGAGAGAGAATTCGAAGGATGTATCAGTTCCGCGGATGACGTGGCATTTGTACCATGACCTGAAGGGCAGGAATGGCAGGGACCCGAGGCGGCCAGGATAGCAAAAGAGGAACAATGCCTTTTGTAGTCGGAGTGCTGGCTCTGCGAGTTCCATGTGAGACTTCCCTGTGGCCTAGTGAGGACCCGAAGGCCAAACGGCTGAGTGCGGTGAGCACTAGGGCTCCTGACACACCGAAGAGGCAAGGTCTCTCTGGCGCAAAGTGACCACAAGGTGTTAAGTAAGCATTCTGTAACAAAGAATACCTCTTTAACTACTGAGCAGCACAGATCAAATCTAGCTTCCACAAAGTGACACAACAGTGAGATGTAATGCCAAAGCCCTCTGAGACAAAGAGTTTTTGAGCTGATAGAACTATTTTTTAGCACACGATTAGAGAACTGATGCACTGATCCACAAAGTCCCGTTTTATCTAGTTGCTTCTACTAATAAACCTGAGAGAATGATTCTTCTGTCATGCCCATCCCCCAACTCCCTCTCCCCACCCCTCCCCCACGGGATTAATCCTCCTCTGTTCCTGATCACTTGGGTCCAGTGTCAAATATCCCCCTATACAGTCTCAGTTACATCACATTATTAGCCTGGTGGGTCTGCCACCCACAAATCATAGCACATTATAGGAATTACACGTTCTATTACCTTTGTTGGCTTTGCACCAAGCATGCAGTCGGTGCTCAATAATGTTTGTGAAATAAGAAAACAAATCATGATTGGCATCAGAGGCCTCATGCAATGAGCAGCTCATCCGTGTTTAGTAAGCCTACTGAGGAAGCAGGACTCTTCAGTTAGGGAGAGAAATCCCACATTTGACAAAGGCTCAGAACTGTGCGGAGAATGCCGAAGACTGCTCCACGGGGCTTAGTCGGGACCGGGGACACTGATCTGCCCTCACAGTCCAATTATAAGAAACTAAGTAAGACTGAATCTGGAGAACGGAAATAGCCCCCTACATTGAGGAGGTTCTAAGACTATGCATAATACCTTTTTCCCTCTTCTTCTGTTTTGTTTTCTCTTAATTGTCTTCATCCTAATTGTGCGCTGTTTCTACTTGGATACAACGTGCAGTTCTTTATAGTGGAAACCATGCCATAAGCCTTATAATTGAGCCCTAACTATTAAGTCAGTTCTAGATATTTCCCCCAAATATGCATCAAAGACCATTCTCAAATGTCTGGATGATACAAAGATCTACATTCAGACAGAAAGATATCACAGAATCTTGGAAAATTAATAGGAATGACTCTAGTTTCAAACAGTAGCGACCTCTTCCTGGTGGTAATGAGAGAAAAAAACAAAATATGTGCCTGAGTCTAAATTACAAACTGTGGAAATTAAAGAAGATAGGGTATAACTTAAGCAAAATCCATTTTTTCTCCCCAAAATTTAAAACACTGTTAACTGCCCAATATTGTTTCTTCATATGTATGATAAGGAAGGAGGTGACCCTTTTAGTTTATGCGTTATCTCTTCTTTAAGAGGAAGAAGAGTTCTTAGGGGTTTTAAATGTGTCTCTTAGCTTGAAGTAAGATCATGAAGCTCAAGATACTTTTTCCAGATATCAACAGCTAGGTGTCCTTGAGAAAGTCACTTACCTTCTTCCTTGCTTTCCTGTTTTTCTTAAATCACGACAGTGATAATTAACTCTAGTTAATTATCTAGTAAGTCTTAAGGCTGAATTAAACATACTGAGGGTTTTCCAAACATAAAGGAAGAAAGAGTTACTCTGTAGGTATAAGCTGCATCTTAAAATTCTACGTCTGAAGCTCACAAGAGGAATAGGTGGTGTCAATCCTGCGAAAATTATGACAGAATCACCAGGATCCGTTAAGATTACGCTTTCAAAATCTTGCTTTAATCTACCCCCTCAAGCTGTTTTCCCCGTTCTCCTCGTATTTCCAATGGATAATACCCTACATTGGAAGAGCTTCCTGCTTTCACACAGACTGTCACAGTGAATGAGCCGGCAGTAAGGCACCTTCCTACCATGGTGCTCGGTTCCCAGGAGGCCGTCAGGAAAGTGCCATCAGGTCCCTTTCTCCTTCTATGATTTATAACATTTGGAAGCTGCCCTAAAGTCCTCCTGCTAATGGTAAGTGGCCAAAAAGGGACTCAAAGGGAGGTTGCGTGGTGCTAAACTCCAGCACCGCATTCTGTGGCACTACCTTTGTTTCATATCGCTTTCTGCCAGTTGGATCAGGAAAGGAAAAAAAAAAAAAAGACAGCTTTCTTGTGGCCCACCCTTCTAGAGCACTTTATCAGCAGTGTTCAAAAATCCTGAATGCAAGTTCCCTGAA
The DNA here is from genome assembly GCA_004023965.1 of Spilogale gracilis. NCBI lineage: Eukaryota > Metazoa > Chordata > Mammalia > Carnivora > Mephitidae > Spilogale > Spilogale gracilis. The sequence goes on from PITA01016773.1 coordinate 26,574, forward strand.
AAGCTTTTCTTCCCTGGTTTCTGTGCCACTGAATATGGGAAACAAGAGATACTTCCCTTGTGGTTGAGAGTAGGGAGGGAGGTGATTAAACAATGACCTCCAATACAAAATCAAAGGAAACACGCAGCAGGAGAACTGAGCCAGGAGGAACTGTGACTCATGTAATGGTCCCATTAGCTCCACAACACGGTAGAATTTCTAGGGAGCTGGAAACCAAGACCACTCTAAATGCCATCTTCAGAAACCTATTGGCATCCCTTTAGACTGTGCCTCAGTAAGTGATGTTTTTTTCTGTTTAAAGCTTATATTGATTATCCCCACGCTTTGGATTTTTCCATTTGTGTCTCTTTCTCTAATGCACACACCTCAGCCAGCTGTCAAAATGTAATGTCGCCCAAGTTCTGTCCTCCTTTCTCTCATTCCCCTTTCTCTGAGCATAAGTGGAGATCTATTATTTCAAGTAGCCCTCAAGTTCCTCTAAAAATAAATAGATTCCAAGATTAATCATCATCTTCTTTGCTCAAATCTGCCCTTCCCTCTTTCTCTTTCCTTACTATTCAGGTCTAAAATTTAAGAATCAGTGTGGGTTGTTTTTCCCTCCTGCTCTGCAAAATAATAAATTATAAATTCCTGTGCTTTCAACCTCTACAAATTTTATTCAACTATTCATCAGTGGTGTGCTGGAGCTGGCAAAAGCCACTTGTTAAATTTTCAGAAATTTTGCTTAAATAAATATATTTAAAATAAAGTTTATACTAAAGCACTGTGTATCTTAATTATTTTACATTTATGCTGGTGTACCACTGAACATCTCTCCCGAGCTTTGCATTCAGTGATGTCACCTTTGTACCTTGAAATCAGATATGGTGGGAGGACTTACACCAAGGAAACTGCACCCCCCCCCCCCCCCCCCCCCCCCGCGGAGCTGGTTGTTACGCATTACCTGCACACACGGACTGTCTGTCCGGGACAGTCCGGAAGTCCGGAAAGCGCTCATTACTTTGTTTTTCCATCCACATACTCTCCTAAGACTCTGCAGGCTATTATCCTACAGATATTTACTGAGTGCCTATCACGTGCTAAGACAATGGGGAAGTGCTGAGTAAAACAGACAGAATCCTTTTCTCATGGAGATTACAGTTCAGCAAGAGAATAGGATAGTAAATAATCATATGAATAAGCAGATAATTTTAATTCTCCAACCACTGCTATGAGGTAAATATAAAGCATGCTGGTTGAGTAATTTTGAGGAAATGTCCCTTAAACTGGTAAGTGTTACAGACTGAATTATGTCCTCTCAAAATCCATATGTTGAAGCCTTAATCCCCAACCTGACTATATTTGGTGATAGGGTCTTGAGGGAGGTAATTAAGGTTAAATAGGGTCATAATGGTGAGGCCCTGACCCAGTCAGGCTGCTGTCTGTAAGAATAAGACGAGACACCAGAGAACTACACGCAAGTAAAACAGTTATTTTAAAGAATTACTGTTAATACAGTTATACATTTAATAAAAGTGTTATAAACAACACTTAAAATGGAAAATAAATATGTGGAATCTGCCCTTTTTGCCCCACACTGCCTTCCAGCCATGCTGGTTTTCATTTAGTTACTCAAACAGGCTATTTTTTATGCCAGGGATATTCTTGGGATATTCCTGGGATATTCTCTCTTAGAAAGCTTTTCCTTCTTCACTCAGCAAAACTTTCCTTGTCCTTTAGATATTGTGTGTATCTGCTAGGACTGGGTGCCTTAATTAACAACAGAAATTTATTATCTGTAGGTTTAGGAGGCCAGAAGTCTAGGATTAAGGTGCCATCAGGCTTGGTTTCTTCTTGGCTTCAGATAGCAACCTTTTAGTTGTGTCTTCACGTGGTGTTTCCCAGGTGCATGCGCAGAGGAGAGAGCTCTATCTCCAAATACAGTTACACTGCGGGAGGGGAGAACTAAGCCTTCAACCTATGGATTTTGAGGGTTAAGCCTTCAACAATTCAGTCCATAACAGGATCAATTTAAATAAATTCAAATTCTTTATATGTGTTTTGCCAGCATGCTAGACATACACCTCATAGCAGCTATTGAAATTTATGATGACGTATTTACTCATAGGAATATTTAGTATATCGTACCTAAGGCTTCTGTTAAACTGTAATCTCCACGATGATGGAGTCGCCTGTTGGTTTCACTCACCACTTCGCTGATGTCTTAGCGCTTGGTAGGCACTCAGTAAATATCTGTGGGATAATATCCTCACCAACTTCAGTTTTTTTGTTTGTTTTTTTTGGGGGGGTTGGTTTTTTTTTCTGATACATCTATTGGTTTGCTGGAGTATGTCTTTGAATAATGTTTAATGTAAAATATGCATGGACAGTATTATTCCTGATGCCTTTTCTCTCTGAGAATGTTTATTTGCCTTTATCTAGTTAAAACTGTGTGGTTCTCAGGCACTACTTTTTTTTTTTTTAAGATTATATTTATTTATTTGACAGAGAGAAACACAGCCAGAGAGGGAACACAAGCAGGGGGAGTGAGAGAGGGAGAAGCAGGCTTCCAGCTGAGCAGGGATCCGGATGTGGGACTCGATCCTGGGTCTCCAGGATCATGACCTGAGCTGAAGGCAGTCGCCCAACCAACTGAGCCACCCAGGCGCCCCTCAGGCACTACTTTTATTAGAAGAGTCATAGATTTCCCCAGATCCAGACAAATTAAACATATTTAAAGCTTTCCTAGCTCTGGGCCATTGCTTGGGCAGCCCCTTCCTCCTCCGTATCACCTTCCTTCAAAACTCCTCTCTCTTGCCATATCCTCAACCGCGACTAAGCCCCGGTTTACTCCTCCTTGGATCCCTATGGAAATGTATACTTCTCTCTCAGCAACTGTTTTAGCTCATATTTGTTTTCTGGTTATTATCTTTTTGCCAATTGACAATGTCTTTGAAGGGAAGAAGAACAGCCCCCTTGTCTCTACTGTGGCTGACGGTTCTCATGGTAACTTCCATGCCAGGGAAATAGGAAGTCTTCAACTTGAGTCACAAAATTTTAAAAATATAAGTTTTAAAAATATGAAGCCATTTCTTTTGGATCACTGACATATAGAGGATCACTTCTCAAAGTCCTCTGGTGTGGGACTATACTTTGATACATGTTTACAGAGATAAAGGGAGTTTTTAAAATTTGACGCGATGGAAGCAACCATCCAGTTGCTCAGAAATAACAAACCTCAGGCACCACTTTTTTCCTAAGAAATTGAAAACTGAAAATTCAGGGCTTTTAGAAGTACGCCAGCCTACTTTTGTTTGAATTTCCAAGTTCCCGCAACAACACGTATTCTACTTCCTTCTCCAATTTGCTCTATTTTTCACCCATCAGTATCTGAGTGCAGTGCACCTCTCAAAATGAAGGATTGTAGTTTTAAAAGCAAATGTATTTTTCTTTGATCCTGAAAAACTCAGCTCCCCATAGCAGCAATAATGACGAAACCCTATTTAGTGCTGTTTGTTTTTCATCATTTCAACAGCCTTCAACCTGAAACATGATAAGAACAGCAAAACTGATAAACCACCCTTATTTTTATCTGTTTTCTGTCAGAGTGGTTGCCAAGCATAGAGACAGATTTTTCTAAATATCTTTAAAAAAAAAGTGCATAACCCCGTGCTTCAGGCTGAGGCCAGCACAATGCAGTACATTTATTATGTTACAGAACATTCCAGCAAAAAGGGAAAGAGGACGGCACTGTTAAATCAAGTGTAGCCTTAGGTTGGTTCCTGTTTCTCCTGACATAAATCCAACTTTCTAAGTTACCTTCCAGTGATGACAATGATGCGACCAAAGCAAACCAAAATATAGATAAAATTTTACCTTAAAAGCAATAGCAAGAACTACAACAACAACAAAAGCAGTTTCAGTCAGTGATAGACATTCCAGTGTTCATAAGCTGAAAGATAAGCATGGCATTGAGCAAGTATGCCTACTACTATGGAAATTGTTATTACTTCAATATTATCATTCATCCAGTTACAACATTTGTTTTCAATTTCTAAAAACATGACTGAGTTAGTCCCATGAGTTGAAATATGTTTAATGTCCCGTGATGCGATACAGTAGTAATGTGCAGAAGGAAAACATTAAGAGGCATTAGGGGGCTGTTTTGTACTAAAATCATTCTGGGGATGTGCTAAAAAGTTGGCTTTTCTGATTAATCTGGTAGAATGTTAATGCTGACCCTTTACTGATACTTCAGTGATCCGGCAAAAAAAAAAGACAATAGAATTAGAAGATTTTACAGATCATTTAGCAGGATGCAAAGTCAGTAAAATGTGAGCCAGAAATCTTGGTGAGCATTTTGTGCATATATCAATTCATAATTAAATTGGATATTACAGTTCAGCTGCAACAAAATGGCATTTACAAACTGCAAAAACATTAGAAAGGACACCTATGAGAGTGGATTGAGTTTTATGACCGAGGTTTGTAGGATTAGTCAGATGACTGTCCTGATAAAACTGTAATGTGATCTTGATATGGCTGTCCTCATAAAATTCTTCCTTCATTTTTTGTTGAAAATTAACATTTAACTTAATGTTCAATTATACTAGGCACCTCTAGAGTATTCGGAACTCTCTACAAAAAAACCCAGAAGTATTTTAGTATCACCTCCTTGGGCATATGTTTTACCTAGAATGACCAGAGAAATTATGCCAATTTCTTTGACATAAATATTCATCATCTTGATTTACTTTTATATATTTTAAAATAAAAATTAAATATTTTGAACAAATTGTCAATTGAATGTTTCTATGTTATGAAACACAGACTAAAAGCCTGTGTTATAGCTGTGTGAGGGGACAATTTTGTAGTGTTCATTAAAATTTCAAGTGTACACATTCTTTGACACAGCCCATCTATTTCTACAAATCTGTCACTGAGGCATATGCACACACATGCACAGAGACTCTCAGAAAGGGATTTTCATCACAGCATTATTTGAAATAATAAGTTAATTAGGTAAAACAATGATTATGACTAAGGAAATGGTTAAGTAAACTATAATATATAAATACCAGGAATATCAATAAAAAGAAGGAGGTAAATCCACATATGTACCCCAAAAAAAAAAGTTGTCCACAACACTGTTTAACCCACCTAACTATGTTGCAGACAAATATATCATCATGCCACTTTCATTTTTTAATAAGACTATACAATAAGGTTACATATTTTTATATGCATATATGTTGATGGATAGGATTTGATCTACAAAGATATACAAATTATTACAAAAGTTACCTTTTACTGGAGACTGGTATTGGTTCTGGTGTTTCAAGGGAATACTTTCACCATAGCTGAAGGACTCAATTTTTAAAATTTAATTTAATTTAATTATTTTATTTTACTTTTTAGAGAGAGAGAATAAGCAAGCATGTGTGTATGTGTGGGGATGGGACAGAGGGAGGAGGAGAGGGAATCTTAAGCATGCTTCATGCCCAGAATGGAGCCCAAAGTGGGGCTCCATGTCACAACCCTGAGATCATGACCCGAGCTGAAATTAAGAGTCGGATGTTTAACCAGCTAAGCCACTCATTTTTTTTTTTTCTAAAACAAGGACAACATAATCATGCAATAATGGAATTAAATAATATAGAATAATGAAAGAGGTTGCCATTATACAAGTATTAAAGATCGATATATCTCTATCTCCCACAGAGATAGAGAAGGTAGAATCCTACCCACTCTAGCTCAGGAATATCGCTCGGAGATGGGTTCTCAGGAGAAGTCTAGGCTGCGCTGGAAGCTCCTTATCACCAGAGTTTGGTCCTGCCACGTGGCACAGGCTTTTACGGTGTGGATTTCAGAAAGCAGGGGGATAAAGAAGATAGCATAGAGAAAAGAATGCTTAGTAGTGAATTAGAATAGGAAAAGTTAGGATGAGATAACCCAGATCCTGATCACTCTAGAAAGAAAAAGTGCATTGCTCTCTTGGGTGGTATCCTCCCAAGATAAGAAGTTAAACTGCATCAACAGAGAAGCAGTCGAAACTAAGCACAGAGAAACTGACATGATAAGGATCTTAGTCTAGAATATTGAGAGGTCAAGGATAACCTAGCCAGATCATATTTGGAACATTTTATTTTTCTATCAAGACTGAGGGGGACTTCTTAAAAAGAGTCTACAAAAAAAAAAAAAAATCCACATGGGCCAAATCATATTTTTTTCTTTCTATTATGTTGACTAAAACACAAATCCTGGCTTTGTCCCAACATGATCTGCCAAACACATTTCCCATTATTCTTACAATGTGATGCTCAAGATAAATCCGAAGGCTCATGTGTTTATCTAAAGAACCCTCAATGTGCCATAGCAGGTCTTATTTTATAGATGGATAGAGGAGGCTGTTAGGCACAGGTAGAGACCTACTCAGCTGGCCCTGATCATTGGTAACTGACTTGAATCTGAATGAGGTCAACTGAATGATGCTATGGAAGTATATGGAAGTCTATCATTTTCACAGAGATTGTCTTCGCAAGTGGTCTATCAGTTCAGTTCATAGTCTCAATTCTTTTCATAATGACAAAAAGTTATCTACATTTTGAAAGTGGATGCAACCATGAACCATGGCTTCCAAGTAAAGATGCACAGTCTGCATACTGCTCAACCCAGAGAAAGTGACAGTCATGTCAACTACAATGTGTAGAACCTGTTCAGTGAACACAGCAGGTTCTCCATAGCAACATAAATGCCATCATTCCTGACTCAGCTTAAGCAGAGTCGAAAGGAAGAGTCAGGGGAAGGAATCTGTACGATATCAAACTCCAGCAATTGAACTTCAACAACTTTATTTCAATCATTTTGGAAAATATGTCAATCTTTTCCCACAAGGGCAAGCTTTCAGAGTTTTTTTGTTTTGGCTTTTCAAAGATATTATTATGTTCATTTAAACATAAACCGTCCAATGGTTTTAAAGGCTCTAAATCAGGGGTTACAAGCTGGTATCTCTGTGTTTCATTTGGTCCTTTTGTTTAGGTCCTTTTGTTTGATTCCCACAAGTTTCTCTGTAAGGCAGTAAGAATCTCAGTCTCACTACCATTTACCTCCTGTCTTATACAGGGCCTGCCTCCCTTCTTTATAACCCCAGAAGGCCCCCAGCCGGTCTTTGTGTTGTGTCCCCATGGGTCTGAATTACTGCATCAGTAATTCTCCCTACTTCTTCAAAATTGTCTGCTTACTTGGATTTTTCAAAGGAGGAAACTGAGAACCGGAAAGGGTTAGGAATTTGACCAAGACCATATGACTGTTAGAGCAGAGCTGACAGCTGAGGCTTAGGTCTATGTCTCCTCTTTCCCAGACTCATGCTTCTAGCAGTGGGGGCTTACTGGAAACAGTTCTCCTTAGAGCTCTCAACGGGACCCTAAGTCCATGAGTCGATCAATTCAGGCTTGCGAGAATGTTGGCCTCAAAGAGACACACTGTGCCTGTAACTGGCCTTTAATCATGAAACATTAGATCTCCTGCTCTATTCAACTGCCCCAAGAGAAACGCATTAAGTGGCTTTTGAAACACGGTCAAAATAGATCTTTGTGTACCTGGCTATGTATTAACTAGTAACACTGATGTCAGGTCTATGTGTTCCAGATTCACGGGTGACTTTCTGTAAGCATGGTATCCAGACACAATGACTACTAAGTGTGTTTAGAATGACATACTGGTCATGTCTGACGACGGGAGTAGAGAGCACAGGGTCTGCGTCTCGTGAAGGGTAATACCAGAAGATGGAGAACATGGTCACAAGACTATGACAACAAAAACATGAAAATATTCAATAATTCATTCAATAAATACAAACTGAGATTCCTCTTCTATGTATCAATCACCAGGTGATGTACCACCGTGCATCAGTGCGCACATTCCTATACAGTGTTAAAGACACAGACATATCAGTTTGTAACCCCTGATTTAGAGCCTTTAAGACCACTGGACCATTCCTTGGGGCGCCTGGGTGGCTCAGTTGGTTGAGCGACTGCCTTCGGCTCAGGTCATGATCCCAGAGACCCAGGATCGAGTCCCACATCGGGCTCCCTGCTCGGCAGGAAGCCTGCTTCTCCCTCTCACTCCCCCTGCTTGTGTTCCCTCTCTAGCTGTGTTTCTCTCAAATAAATAAGTAAAATCTTAAAAAAAAAAAAAGGTCCCTCGGTTCTGCCCTAGAGACTCCACTTGAGTAGGTGTGGAGAAGAACTCAAGACCGTGCATCTCCAACAAGTTCCAAAGTGCTGCTGTTGTAACCAGTCCATGGGCCACAGGGTACAGACATAATACTCTTCTCATATTTTTAAAAGTACATGGGGACAAAGATTGTATCAAATACACTAATTATCTATGCTCCTGTATATATGCATATATGTGTGTTTATATATACATACATATATATATTATTTTATATATTTAAAAAAAAGATCTTGGGGCGCCTGGGTGACTCAGTCGGTTAAGTATCTGCCCTCAGCTCAGGTCATGATCCCAGGGTCCTGGGATTAAGGCCTAAATTGGGCTCCCTGCTCAGTGGAGAGTTGGCCGCTCCCTCTCCCTCTCCCCATGCCTGAGCTCTTACTTGCTTTCTCTTTTTCCTCTAAAAAAAAAAAAAAAAAAAAAAAAGAAATCTTAAAAAAATAAAGTGACCTTTAAAATAAAAATTTTGACCTGTCATTCACATAGGTTTTTGACCTAACCACCTTAAAATTTAATTGTGAAACAGAGACTGCGAAGTTTGCTCTCAAAAATGTATGGTTTGGGGTGCTTGGGTGGCTTAGTCATTACGCGTCTTCCTTCTGCTCAGGTCATGATCCCAGGGTCCTGGGATCGAGCCCCCCATCAGGCTTCCTGTTCAGTGGGAAGCCTGCTTCTCCCTCTCTCACTCCCCCGGTTTGTGTTCTCTCTTTTGCTGTGTCTCTCTCTGTCAAATATAAAATCTTTAAAACAAAAACAAAAAACCGTATGCTTCATTTTTTTTAAGACCAAAACCTTTACTATCTCCAGATACCTGCACCTATATGGAGTTATCTGGTAATAAAACTCAGATGCCAAAAGCCCACTTTGCAAGTTTTCTTTGTGAGAAACAACTCCAACATGAGCAATCAGATACCATGTAATAAGACCCAAAAATATTTTTCCAAAGACAGAAAGAAAAATATCCAAGCAGCAGAACCCTGATTGGAAAGACACAATACAAAGATAACAGAACTATTTTTAAGTTACATTTTATGACTGGGGGCACAGCAAAATAGTTTGAAATAGAAAGTTTTCATGCTGATTACATGAAATCAAAATACACACTGTTCAAAGGCAGCTAACATTAAAAAAAATGCAGCCTAGTTTATGCAATGAATTTCAGTGTTCTTTCAGTCTGGGAATATTTCAAAACACGTTGCAGGTACAGCTGGGAAAACTCAGTAATACCCCTGTCCAGATCTCAGCTATTAGGTCATAAAAATATTTTCAGATTTCCTGCAGATGTCTAGATTCCTTTCTTTGCTAGTAATTTTAATTCAGAACTCATTATTGACAGCTGTTTGTTCTGATAGAACCTAATTGCTCTTTTACCAGACTCAGCTGCAAGCAGGCTGATTTCTCTTCCCCTTATAGAGTATATTACACATAAACATAGGCAGGGGAAAAAAAATAACCAATTAACTAAATACGTGTGTATAAAATGATTCATTGAGAGTACTGATCAAGTAATGTATCTAATGGCAACATAGGTCAAAAGGAATTACAGCACTTACTGTTTACAGTATTAATTACATAGAAATAGTCATAAGCATTAAAATCTATAGATGATGAATGGCAGCATTTGAGAATCTGCTCTTCTACTGATCAAATGGAAGTTTTGACCTGCGTTCTGTTGTCAGCCTGGGCCAGCTCAACCCTCCTTAAGCACCTGGGGTTTCCTGCTCCTGGAAGGTCACCATATTGATGCGGAATTTAGTGCAGACACCTGATGGGCACAGCCCAAGGTGGCTCAGAACTCCTTGGCTCAACCCATCCTTCTGCCAAAGCCTCCCTAGTAAATGGGGCTACAGGCATGTACCATGGCAAGGGGCTGGAAACGTACCCTTTCATTAGAGAGACTTCTAAATTACTATATTTAAGTAATTGATAAGACATTTAATCTACTGAAGAATTAACTCAATGCCATCTGACATCACATGCGCATAGAACCTGAGACGCCAGCCATAACCAACACCAGGGAGAAGGAATCTGACGTGCCGTGGGACTGTGTGCTGAGCACCAACTCTTCCTTGCTCTCCAGTCATGGCTTTGGATGAGCTGCCTTTCCTCACCTTGCAGGAAGAGGAGTACAAATTCATTGATGTCAAATCTTCCTTTGGAAGATTCTCTTCAAAGGCGATGCCTCATTTTAGCAGCTCCCCGAGAGACAGAGGAACAGCTTGGCAATACTCATTCCATCACACGGCTCAGCAACCTCACTCATGGAGTCCACGCCAATTGTGGGACCCCAAGCCGCCTGCCTTAGTGGACTGGAACCCTCTGTAGAGGGGCAAACCCAGGGCGACATTCAGCAGAGGCCATATGAGCAGCAAATAATACTGCATTTGAGAAAAGCAACAGCTTGTTTTATTTCCTATCTGTAGGTTCTGGAAGTGTGGGGAATGTGCTCAGGGATGGTGGGCAAACTGCTCCTTAGTAAGGAACCCGTTCAAGGAAAATAAACTTTTTCTTAACATCAGGGACACTATATGGTGCTTGCTTTTCTGGGGGCAGTAAGTGCTTCTCTTTGCAGACTTAATCTACCTCATATAGGGAGGAAGATATTGGGAATGGGATGCTTATTAGCCTGATAACTCTCAGGGTTGCAGCATACATTTCCATTAATACCAGACATAATGGTAATTAGAATGCAAGCCCTAGACTCAACATTGACAAAGCCTCACATATAATGAATGTAAAGTATCCTATAGGGCTTGGCGCCCACAAAATCTGGTCCACAACCTGCTTCCAGCCTCTCCTTGAACCAAGTAACAAGAGAAACCATTTGTTTGGCATTTTAAGAATAATGCTACTACACTTTTATCATTTTTTACCTATACTAAACAGATCATACCATTTAGAATTCTTACATGGTCTTGCTCCTGGTATTGTTTTGGATAAGGACACCTCTAGTCATGTTCACTTATCCATCAAAAATGTATTAAGCATCCTTTTCATGTGTAGCATAGAACTAGGGGTAGAAGATGTGATGTTGATCTCCGAGATACCATTTCTGACCTCATATCTCTAATAGTTGGATGTTTTAGTAGAAGGAAGAAATAAAGTTTTTGCCTGTGGAAGTTAATATTCACCACACTTAAGAAGCCTATTTTTTTTTTAAAAGCTCACTTTTTACTGATTAAAATAATTTAAATGTATTTGAAGTCTTGGTTGCCTTAGTGAAATGGACTATTTGGTTTTCATGTGAATGTGACAGGGAAAGCAGTGATGTGATATCCTTGTTTTGTGAGTTAGTGTGGCAAACGGAAAGAACATGGAGTTGAGAGAGTCAGCATCTGGCTCTCCCACCTGCTGGCTGTGTTACGTTAGATCATGTATTTATCCTCCCTGAGCCTCAGTTGTCTCATCTGTAAAATTTAAACCTATTCCTGAAGGTTGCTATAAGGCTATTGTTGGCAAAAAATCCCTTTAATTAATATATTCTTGATAAATGTTCATTTCCTTACTCTTTTTTTTCTATGAATTAAGGACCCAGAGCTTAATATTTTAATTCATTGGCTAATGGCAGAGTAGATAACACAATTTTTCTATTCTTGCATGGTCTATTTTAACGACTTATACCAATGAACTAAGGGGACTAATATTCCATTTTTTAATATCCTGATTTCTATCTTGTCAAGATAAAACAATGTCATATGTAAGTGAACCACATCTTAGATTTGAAAGGGATATTAGAGATGATCTAATCTAGTGGTTCTCAAAGTGCTACCCCCTGACAAGTAACATCATTTAGGAATTTGTTAGAAGTGCAGATTTGGTGACCCCACCTTGACCTACAGACTCAGAAACTCAGAAGGTAGTGTCAAACAAGCTGACTTTCAGCCCTCCCCTCAGGTGATCCTGACGCATGCTAAAGTTTGAGAACCACCTCCAGGCCAATCCCTTAAACTTAACAGATGGGCACATGCACTCCAATGTTTATAGAAGCAATGTACACCACAGCCAAAATATGGAAAGATCCCAGATGTCCATCGTGAGATGAATGGATAAAGAAGAAGTGGTATATGTATACAACAGAATATTACTCAGCCTTAAAAAAGAATGTAATCTTGCCATTTGCAATGACATGGATGGAGCTATAGAGTATTATGCTAAGTGAAATAAGTGAGTCAAAGAAAAATACCATATGATTTCACTCATATGTAGAATTTAAGAAACAAAAGAAGCAAATGAAAAAAAAAAAAGAAAGAAAGAGAGAGAGAGGCAAACCAAGAAACAGACTCTTAACTATAGAGAACAAACTGCTGGTTATGAGAGGGAAAGTGGTGGGGGGGATGGGAAAAGCCGATGAGGAGGATTGGGGAGTACACTTGATGAGATGAGCACCAGGTGTTGTAGGGACATGTTGAATCACTTTATTGTACATTTAGACCTAATACTGCGTGTATGTTAAGTAACTAGAATTTGAATAAAAACAAGACAAAATAAAAAAAAAAACAAAACAAGAATGTCAACGGTGGTGGAAATAGAGTCTCATGCTTAAATAAGTTTCAGAAATTCCCTCTTGAATGTTCACAATAGAAATGAGTACTTTATAGGACTGGTGAACTCTGTTGTAAAGTAATTTAACTTAGTTTAACACATATCTTTCTTGACTGCAGAAAAAAACTCCCCACAAAACATCGATTAACAACTCAGGACAGAGTGCGCACATACATTAATTAATGAGATAGTCTGAATTCTGTTCTATACTTCTTGTCGAGTACAGAATGGGTATGGAAATTATTCATTGGATTATGTGTACCAATAATTGTTTGGGAAATGCTCAACATTTGGATTTGCAAAATTGCTATTTTTATTTCTCTTTTGTTCTCTTTTTTCCTAAATCACATAGCTGATAATTTCTGAATTCAGCTTTACTTTCACATATTAAAACAAGGAAGCTTTAAACAGGGGAGTAAGAGGCACTGAATGTTAAATAACAGTGGTGGGTCTATGATGAACTGAGCCTTTAAAAAATAACATTTAATTTTAGAATAAATGCATTGAATAAAAAAAAATAGTTGTCTGCAAGTCAAAATTTCCTAAGTACAGTTTTGGAAACAAGCTGTCCCAAGAGGGAGGTGGTTTCAATAGTCTAGAATCATTTCAAAACTTGATGTCATTAATGGATAGATATGGCACACTCATGGGTTGGAAGAACTAGTATTGTTAAAATGTTTATTCTAATCGAAACAATCCACAGATTCAATGAAATCTCTATCAAAATACCAGCAGCATTTTTCACAGAACCAGAACAAATGATACCACAATTTGTATGGAACTAGAAACATCCCAAATAGTCAAAGCAATGTGAGAAAAAAGAACAAAGCTGGTGGTATCACAATTCTAAGTTTCAAGATATGCAATAAAGCTGTAGTAATCAAAACAGTATGATACTGGCACAGAATCAGACATACAGACAAGTGGAATAGGACAGAGAGACCAGAAATAAACCACATTTGTATGATTAACTGATCTATAATAAAAGAGGCAAGAATATATAATGAGAAAGATAGTCTTTTCAACAAATGGCACTGGGAAAACTGTACAGCTATGTTCAAAAGGAGAAAGACGGGCCACTTTCTTACACCATACACAGAAATGAACTCAAAATGGATTAAAGACCTAAATGTGAGACTTGAAACCTCAAGTGTTCTAGAAGAAAAAAGAATAGGCAGTAATCCCTCTGACATCAACCAAAGAAACATTTTTCTATAAATGTCCCTGAGGCATGGGAAACAAAAACAAAAATAAATTATTGAGACTACATCAAAATAAAAAGCTTTTGCACAGTAAAGGAACCCATCAACAAAGCAAAAAAGCAACTTAGTGAATGGGGAAGATATTTGCAAATGACATATCTGATACAAGGTTAATATTATGCTGAGTGAAAAATATTAAAAACTTTTGTCATTCAACTCCTCTGGCCAAAGCAATAATAATCCAATTAAAAACAAGCAGGGGACCTGAGCAGACATTTTTCCAAAGAAGACCCCCAGATGGCCAACAGACATGAAAAAATGTTCAATATCACTAATAACCAGGGACATGCAAATCAAAATAATAATGAGATATCACTTAACACTTGTCAGAATGGCAAGAATCAAAAAGGTAGGAAATGACAAGTGTTGGTGAGTATGTGGAGAAAAAGGAACACTTAGGCAATATTGGTGGGAATGCAAATCGGTGCAACTATTGTGGATAACAGTATGGAGCTTCCTCAAAAAATTAAAAATAGAAATAAACAATCCAAAGGTCCATCGGCTGATGAACGGATAAAGAAGAGGTCACACACACACACACACACACACACACACACACACACACACAGGAATATTACTCAGCCATAAAAAAGAATGAGATTTTACCATTTGCAAGAACATGAACAGACCCGGAGGGTATAATAAGTCAAATAAGTAAGACAGTGAAAAATAAATACTGTAAGATTTCACCCACATGTGGAATTAAAGAGATAAGACAAATGAACAAAGAAAATAAGAGACAAAACCAGATTTTTAAATACAGGAGGTAGCCAAAAGGTAGGGGGGTCGGAACATGGATGAAATAGATAAGAAAGAAAAGGTGTAAATGTCCAGTTCCCAAATAAATGAGTCATGGACACGAAGGTAGATCATAAGGGATACAGTCAATAAGATTGTAGAAACAATGTTTGGTTACAGATGATGGCTAGACTCACTGTGGTGAGCACTAAGTAATGTCTAGGACTGTTACATCGCTATGTTGTCCATCTGAAACTAAAATCACACTGTTAATCATACATCAATAATTATAATACGAAAACCATGATGCTGTTAAGACTTCAGACTTAGAGAAGCAGTGCAAGAGGATGTTGGTTCCAGAGACAGAGTTCAGACATCTCTCCTCAGGAGCATGTGGTACCTCTTTACATTAAGTATGTTTGTGGAAATTGAACATTTACCTGAGAAAAGGCATCCCAGGTTATTAAAAACTGAAATGTTGAATGGCAGCTATGTAATGAATTTCTTTAAAAAATAGAAAATGAACTGCCATTTATATAAACACAGCTTGAAATGTTGATAACTGAAGCCAGGTGATAGGTGCTTGGGAGTTCATTATACATTCTCTCTGCACTCAGGTATGTTTGAAATGTTACACTAAGAAAAATTAGGAAACACAGACTGTTCTCTCTAAAATAAAGCTCTTTCCAAGTATGGGGTCCCTCAGGGGGATTATAACAAAAAAGATGTTTCTTAGAACCATTAATTGAGTTCCGATAGCTAAGATTAGACCTAAGTTTCTTATGTCAGAGCCAAACTGTGATATGATGCATATCACATATTAAAAAGAGACTGTGGACATTAGTGATAATTCCAGAAGTGCTACTTGATGAGATTATCTATATGGAAATATAGACAGTATTCAGCGAAAGGTGCAATGTTCACCTTAGTAACTGCTGTCCTTTGTATGTTATGTATGCCATGAAGATTCACTCTAAAAATGACTTATACGCAAAATTATTATTTCAAAATTTTAAAGTGTGTTTATTCCTAAGCCTTTTGGAAATATAAGCACAACAAAGGCATTCACACATAGCTCTTCTAACTGACTACAATTACAGAGCTTCTTACTGAATTCTAGAACAGGTATTGCCGACTTGTGGCTTGACTATTGTGTCTTACAAATCAATAAGTTTGAGTTTAATTGAACCGAGATAACCACTGAATTTCAGGCTGTAGTACATCAGAGAAAATCATCTGAAGCCAAGCCAGTCATTTCCAGACACACAAAAGGAGGATGAAATGCTAACCACAGGTTATAAAGAATTTTGTGGTTTGCAACATGATTGGTTATGGTTTTTCAAATGAAAGTAGTGAGCGAGAGTCCAGACCGAGCAAAATTCTTTGCCCATATGATTAGAATTTAAGCTACATTAAAGTTGATAAAGTGAGACTTTTAATTATTATTATTTTTTAAGAAGTTTTCAACCTCCTTTGCTCATTTTTCCCACTGCCCCAACCCTTGCTTCTGGCAACCCCAAATCTATTTTCTGTGTCTATGAGCCTCTTGTTTTTTGGTGTGTGTGTGTTTTTTTTTTAGATTCCACATATGAGCGATCACATGCTACTTGTTTTTCTAAAGTGACTGATCACCTGTGAATCCAAGTTGGGACTGAATTTGAAGGTAGTGAGAGAAAACTTCTTATTATCACTTTCATAAAACCAAGATTCCTAATCACCATCCTATCATTATCATCAAGATCTGTTTAATCTACCAAATTTTATGCAGTTTTCTCATGTAGAAAAGATGCTTTTGGAAAAAAAAAAGATGCCTTTGGCAAATGATCAGGTTGTTCTTTAGCTTCTTAGAGTAATAGATATTCAGGCAGGCAAGTGGTATATACAAGATCTTATAGTTTTAAGGCAGTCTCTTAGTTTTCTAGAAGTGTAATTTTTATTTCTTAACTTGAGAGCCAAATATGGAGTGAAAGTCATGGAATTCTGAGTAGTTCTTATTAGCATATACTTATAATTAAAGCTTTAAGATCTAAGAGCTTAATTTGTTGTCTTGCATTTTTAAATTCTCTACTATGCATGAACTACTCTAGGAAGTTTGATTTTCACGAGGGTTCTAAGATGTATGTGAAACACATCTCATATATTGAGACAATTCATGGTCCTCCTTTGTCTACATTAAAATCTAAAAATCTTGGCTCTCTTTTTTTCTAAGATTTTATTTATTTATTTATTTGAGAGAGAGAGAGAGAGAGAGAGAGAGAGAGAGAGAACTAGAAGGGAGAAGCAGACTCCCCGTGGAGCTGGGAGCCCGATGTGGGACTCGAACCTGGGACTCCAGGATCATAACCTGAGCTGAAGGCAGTGGCTTAACCAACTGAGCTACCCAGGTGCCCCACAACCTTGGCTCTTGATAAAATTTAAGGCTTACCCTGTGACCTACTGAGGTTGCATCAGTTGTATATTTATCTTCTATATTCACAAACAGTATTCAAATTGAGTTTAGTCCCAAAGCATAGTATAAACAGCCAGCATTCTCAATTTGCCTCAGGCAATGGGTAGTTAACAGCCTAGCTTCAGTGGGAAGAGGAGGCTCTGCCCGCTTCACGCGTTCTTTATGGCTAGAGACCCCGGCAGTGAGGTGAAAAGGCATTCCAATACATCCCTTACATACAAATCTGGGGGCAGTTAAGGATCCAAAAGGGAAAAAAAAGGTGATGATGGCCAAAATTTAGGCAGCAGTTCCGGAAGATATTCAATGGCCTTTTCTTGGGCTTTCTTATTTCATAGATTGGCAAAACAAACTGTGTTTGGTTTACCCTCAGGGTTTGGCTTTTCTTTTCCTGTCCTGTGAAGGAAATTCACGGTGCACCCAGACAGGCTGCTAGGCAGAGCCCTGCAAATGAATGACACTCTTCATCAGTGTCCTGCTGGGGCTGAATAGGTCTGATAGGGTAACACAGGGCTGGGCGGCCCGGTGCTTAGTACAGTGTGAAGACCTCCTCTATCCCCCCAGATATGTTCTATGCCAAAAAGATACTTCCTGTGTGCTTAATTTATCATCATTTCGTTTATCTTCAGCGCAGAAACCATTTATATATGCAGGCATTTATTTCAAGATTCTCTTCTGATTTTGGTGTTACTTCACACATTTCTGCAAGAAATTCTGTCAGCAGCTGTACTTTCTTTAGAAACACAAATGTACCTTATTAATGCTACTTACCAAGGCAAAGTATTTAAGAATACTCGCTAAACATTTGTTTATTTACATAAAAGATTTCAGAGTTTTGCACAACTAGATTTAGGGCAATAACAAACACTGAGTGTGTGACAGAAATGTGCATGATTCCAGCAGATGGCATGGTCAGAGCAAAGGGTCTCCAAGTGCAAGAGAAAGCACAAATCCAAACGGAGAAGCCCAAATGACTAGAACTGTAACACATTTACATAGAAGGGGAAGGTAGGGAGAGGAAACTTACACACTATGTTAGAAACATAGGGGAAGACTCTTATCTTATGTAAGTGTGTTGTTACACGGAATGGGGATTTGGCACAAGGGTTACTCTCCGACGATATACCACACACAGGTTTTATTTCGATTCCAGCAGAAAAACAATACTGACACATTTCTTTCTCCCTTTGCTTCCTACTTTATTCAATAGAAGAGGTAACAGAAGCACCTGCTGCACTTGGCGGGAGCCTGGGAGGAGGAAATTGCGGAAGGTGAGTCTCCCAGGCATATGGCCACTAACAAGCTCACGCTACCGCCATGGCGCAGCCAGGCCGGAGCTCCAGGGGTGGCACACACCTAAGGCCGCCAGCCTGACCCCGGCATGCAAAGTCATTTTCAGTGGCCGGAGTGGTTTTCACCATCAGGACACTAGACATTACTGAAAGCAAGACTTTAGATCTACCATTCTCTCCACTCCCTGTGGCATCCCTCTAGCACTTTCTATTGCCCCAGACTTACTGACCACCCGGGTGCCCAGCACACCCAGGCTGCTGCCCAGCAACCCCTCAGCCCGGCACACCCAGGCTGCTGCCCGGCGACCCTCAGCCCGGCACACCCAGGCTGCTGCCCGGCGACCCTCAGCCCAGCACACCCAGGCTGCACACCCAGCGACCCTCAGCCCGGC
>PITA01016774.1:0-45468 GCA_004023965.1 Spilogale gracilis
AAAAAAAAAAAAAAAAAAAAAAAAAAAAAAAAAAAAAAAAAAAAAAAAAAAAAAAAAAAAAAAAAAAAAAAAAAAAAAAAAAAAAAAAAAAAAGAAAACAAAACCAAAAAAACCTCTCCTATATACTCTTAAATCTCAAATCTCTACCTCCTAAAACCAATGCCCCTAGCTCTATTTCCCATATTTCCAAACTTCAGTGCCCAAGATATGAAAATCCAAGAACATAATACATAAAAGATCCTAGCAAAACTCAGAGAAACATCCAGCTTCAAAAGATGATAGGCACAGGGGCGCCTGCGTGGCTCACTTGTTAGGTGTCTGTCTTTGGCTTGGGTCATGATCCCAGGATCCTGGGATCGAGCCCCGCATCAGGCTCCCTGCTCAGTGGGAAGCCTGCTTCTCCCTCTCCCACTCCCCCTGCTTGTGTTCCCTTTCTCACTGTGTCTCTCTCTGTCAAATAATAAAATCTTTTTTAAAAAAGATTTTATTTATTTATTTGACAGAGAGAGAGATCACAAGTAGGCAGAGAGGCAGGCAGAGAGAGAGGAGGAAGCAGGCTCCATGCTGAGCAGAAAGCCCGATGTGGGCCTTGATCCCAGGACCCTGAGATCATGACCTGAGCCAAAAGCAGAGGCTTTAACCCATGAGCCACCCAGGTGCCCGTCAATTAATAAAATCTTAAAAAAAAAAAAAATAGATGGCAGGCATAACAAGACCCAGCAAAGGAGAGGATTTTTAAATCATATTCTTTATGGAACTAAAGGGCTTGTGCTGAGTCCACTGCTTTTCAGTAGGCCCACGGCATTTGATCTTCACCTCCACCCCCATGGAATCACAGTGATAGTTATCAGAACTAATCACCATCTCTACAGATTGTTATAAAGAATGTACCAAAGAGCATGAAGTAATAAATATACTATTTAATATTTTGTTGAGTTATTGTTCTAGGATCTCTGTGCCAAGGTATTAAGTTAGCCTTGGCATTTTGACACTTCCCTTGTTTTTTCTTAACTTTAAACAAGTTCTGGCTACTGTGAATAATTACTGAAAGTTCCTTACCTTTTTCCATTAAGTTCCATGACTGGTATTGAGTAATATTCTTTGTATCCTGAATCTTCTACAAATGCATTAGCAGCACAATCCCGTATTTTTTCTAAATTATTCTAAAATATGAGTTATGTTACTAAAATATATCTTAAACAAGTTTAAACAATTATGGTTTCTTTTAGATAAAATTTTATCCTTATAAATGATAAATTTTTAACATAATATCCCACCAGATCTTAATGATAACTGCATATACCCAATTCCTACTTCAGGAGTGAAGAAAAAATACAAAAGAAAAGATAATATAAAGAAGGTAGAAAAGTAATGATAACTCAAATGTTATGTTTATATTAAATTCTAGACTAAATTATTGTTCATAAACTCTAGAGGATCTCTTTTCTAATACTAATTTTTGAGAAAAATGGAATATGTAGTGAATGCTGAAGGATTTCTCCTATACTCTTTGATTACTTTAGGGCACATATGGTCCCTTAGAGGTCTATAAATTCTGTAAGGTTAGTTGTACCTACCTTATTTATCATTTCATCTCTGACACCTAACATACCTCAGATATAGTATGTTACATAATGTATGAAAAGATTAGTGAGTTAGGCAGATAGTCATTTGGAGACTGGCCTAGTGCCTTTACCAACAGAGACTCTTTATCGATGGAAAATAAGATTAAAAAGTTGTGAAATGAGGGTGCCTGCGTGGCTCAGTGCGTTAAAGCCTCTGCCGTCGGCTCAGGTCATGATCTCAGGGTCCTGGAATCGAGTCCCCCATTAGGCTCTCTGCTCAGTGGGGAGCCTGCTTCCTCCTCTCTCTCTGCCTGCCTCTCTGTCTGCCTGTGATCTCTCTCTGTCAAATAAATAAATAAAATCTTTAAAAAAAATTTGTGAAATGACAAACCATTTAGAAATGATAATAATTTAAACCTTAAAATCTTCCAAAGCATTCTCAATTGAAGGTGTGCTGATATCAAATTCAATTCCTCCATGAACATGAAAATATTGATCCTCTTTGTAGTGAAAATGCTGGCATTTAAAATCTCGTCCATAGATAAATGGAGGCAATTCTCGCTCTGTCTTGACCTTGTCATCTCCAAACATGAAAACAAACTTTAATTTAAAAAGTGAAAACAGCATATACACAATCATATTTTGAAGATCTACATTCTTATTTACATAAACCAAGTGGGGAAAAAAATCCACATTAAATGAATATCTCTCTTTTAGTCTCTAAAATCATGGCCCTAGTATATATTTAAAACATGAAAATATATTTACATATCGTACATTTTGGGCATTTTCTATAGTTTCATTGCATAACATTTCAAGAGAGTAGTCAAAACATTATTCTACTTATTGATTTCTATGTGTGAATTCAAGACTAATATCTTACATCCAATTTTTAGAAGATTTGAAACTATGCCTCAGAGAATCTTGGGCTAAATAAACAAAAACTTAATTTGAGCTGGCTCAGGCAAAAGGGGACACTAAAAAGAAACAGGTGGATATATCTCACTGACAAAAATAACCAGCTCACCTTTTTGGAAAGTAAAAAACCACACATATAACATTTATTTTAGAAAAATAATTTTCTAAAACTCCAGTAACGATTAGGTTTGTCCAGGGCTGTGACTTAGTTCCACACACACTGCCCTCCCGCTACCACCTGTGTGCTAATCTGGGTGCAGGGAATGGTTTGCACTACATGCCTGTCAAATCCATGGAAGTATGATCTTATTTCAGTTCTCTATTTTCTTACATTGGTTTATTTGTGCATAACAGTGCTAAAACACTAGTAAAGTTTTAAAATGCGTTTTTATTTCTTTTTCAGAAATGTAACACCATTCATGATCTTTTACTGCTCTATATTAATTTCAGAATCAATTTATAAACTTTCATGAAAAACACAATAGGGATTTTAAATAGAAGTGCCTTGAATTATAGGTTTATAGATCAGATAAGACAGACTCACAGTGTATCATATGTCCCATCATGAACATAGCATAATTCCCTACTCAGAATTTGTTTTAAGGCTTCTAATAGCCCTTATAATTGGCATAAATATATACCAAGTACTATGTACATATACAAATATTTTTAACTATTTTGGAGACATTAAATTTTGTTTTATTTTGTTTCCTAACAGGCTACAGCAAGGTTCTATGTCTGGACTCACCTACTACAAGCAAAGTTGACTTTAAATATAAATTTAACATATATATATAATTATTTTATATTTGATTTTTGGTGATACGCTTACCTGAAAAAGGCGGAAGCAGACTACTCAAATATGGAACTTTCATCTTCTTTTTTAAACTCAGTAGAAATGGAGTCAGAAAACATATTAACTTTAGGTATCCTATTCCTGTTTTGATTTCTTTTTTCTTCTCAAAGTGTTTTTGAATAATCTTTTTCTGAAGATATAATCTTTGCTGTAGTCTCTGATAGGTACAAATATCAAGATAATCCTGATTACATTTTATAGCATTCGTAAGCCAATAGGCTGTTTCAAATATAAAGACATTTTCATACTGTTGAACTTGTGTGGTACTGAATGTCAATTTTAGCATAATGTTTTCGGCATATTTCATAAAAACAGCTTTTTCTTCAGCGCTGTTGGGATCATATGTTGGATCTTCATTCATGTCTTCATCATAGATTCCATTAAAGTCTGGATCTTTCGTAATATCAACCAGGCCTTAACAGTAAAAAAAAAAAAAGTAGTGAAAACATCATACTTGGTTTCTGGATAAACAGAGGAGATTGAACACTGGGTTTCATCCTGAAATCCTCCTAAAGAGACAGTAAAGGGATAATGAGATGCCAAAAAACTTGTTAAAGATGAAAAGCTCGTGGATAAGTGGTAACTGAACAGAGTAAAAAATGTTGGAAGCTTGTAGATTTAGAACAGATTTCCTTTGGAGGCAAGAAACACAATACAATGGATACAATGTCAGTCTCAGATTTAATCACAGTAACTATGGAAGAACAAGAAAAAGTGATCTCCCTTTAAGCAGAAATTCAGCTTTTCACTTGGCTAAAAGTATAGTTTGCTTTTTCAAGCTTTCTATTACACATATCTTGTTTTTGTTGATGTCAGAAGCCAAACATATACAATAGAGAACTTTCCTGCTAAACATGATGAAATTAATAAGAATTAAAACTTGATTTTACTCTATTATGAGTGACAAATTTCCTGTTACATTTTCTTCCTATTTATGATGAAATTAAGAACTTCCTTGTTGTCAGATTGTTTTTTTAAGGACAGTTACACTTATGTTACCCTTAATCTAAGCTTAAGAAAACTGCACAGAAACATAAAATATGTCTTGGTAGAAAATGTGGAGTCTGTAACATTTGTGCCTTAAAAGAGCAAATGATACATCAATGTGCCTCCCTTTCCTTTTCCTTTTTGTTCTTCCTCAAAGGACAAAAAACAAACCATGAAAGCCCCAATACACTTTGATCTTTAAATGGCCACTAAGATTCATTTCCCATTTGCAAAAGTTAAATTAAGAAATTATAAAGAAATTAAATTATTTCTTTTTTTTTATAAAGATTTTATTTATTTATCTGACAGAGAGAAACATAGATAGAGAGGGAACACAAGCAGGGGGAGTGAGAGAGGGAGAAGAAGGTTTCCTGTCGAGCAGGCAGCCCGACGCGGGGCTCCATTCCTCCGGGTCTCTGGGATCATGACCTGAGCCGAAGGCAGTCACCTAACCAACTGAGCCACCCAGGTGCCCCAAGAAATTAGAGTATTTCTGAAATACATGGACGTATTTCTTTAAAAATCTGAACATAAGCCAGAGTATTTGCTAACACCTCTCAAACTTTGCAGCCTGAGGTGGCTAGGGCCAATAGGCAGCAAGTCAATTCTCATCACAGAAACACAGGAAGGCATGGAAATTGGAAGCACGTGGAACCTCTGACCCACAGGTCCTAGTATTAGAATTACCTCCACCACCGCGGTGCCTGGGTGGCTCAGTGATTGAGCGAGCCTCTGCCTTCAGCTCGGGTTGTGGTTCTCCCGCTCCGCGGGAAGCCTGCTCCTGTCTCTCTAACTCCCTCTGCTTGGGTTCCCTCTCTGGCTGTGTTTCTGTCAAATAAATAAAATTAAAAAAAGAAAAAAAGAAAAAAAGAATTACCTCCACCCACAACAGCCCCCGTCTCCCGCCGCCCAAAACCCAGGAAGAGAAGGGGCTGGAGGCTTAGATAATTGGAAGCACGGGGAACCTCTGGGGGCGAGTCCTTGCGTTAGAAAAGATTAGTTCAAAGTCAGATTAAGGTGGAGGGAGACCTCCAGATCGCTTTTCCCTGAGAGCACTGCCCCTCCCCTTCTTCTCCAAAAGGTTTGAGCAGCTGAGCTGAACACCCGGTACAATGAGAATCTGCGCGCTGTAGAGAGAGATCCATTTCCTCTCCCTCCTCTGGCTCCAGACTTGCCATCTGTCCAAGCACGAGACTGCAGGAAAGATCGATCAAAGAGGAAAGACCTACAGAAATAGCCTCTGGGGAGACGCCCCTCGGGAAAGGACCAGGTTTCTTCCCGATCCCACTACAGCGTAGTGTACCAGTCAGCAAGCACTGTTCCTGCCCCACTGCTAGGTGAGAACAAAGAGAGTACCTCCTCACAGGTGAGGAAAACTCCGGAGAAAGACCCGGACTGGACTTTAGGCGGAAACGACAAGGGGGAGGAGGAGAAAGGGGGAGGAGGAAAGGCGGAATGGGAGGCGGGGCGGAGGGGAGGGCTCGGCGGGGCGGGGCAGAATGGTGGAAGGGCGGAGAATGGGGAAGGGATTTTGGAAAGCCATAAAGGTCAGTGTCTAGAAAAGAATCTGTCAGTTCAGATAGAAATAGAAGAATAAAGGTATGGAGAGCGACATCTCTAAGGGAAAAAATGGAATCGCTGCACCACCTCATATTGGACTTTACTGAGAGGAGTTGGAAATGGAATTGGAAAACTAAGCTAATTTCTTAAATGACACAGTTCATGTCACAAAAAACAAAAGTTATTAAAGAAAGGAAATGTTATCACAACATTTTATGCAAATCATGTGTACAAAGTCACAATAAAGTAAAAAACGAGAAAGGATTTAATTTTAAAAACTGGGCATAACTAAATTTGGAGGATGAAGAAGGAGAAACACAAAATTTCATTGTATTAACCTCTATGTCAATTTCTTTTAGTCTTATCTCCTGCCCTGCTTTTGCTCCTGAGCTCCACTTTTTTCAATGCCTAATACCTGTCTTTTTCTCAAAGTCGCAGAACCACTCTAAATTCATCCTTCCTCTCCCCCAAATGTGCTTTCTTTCATTCCTGGCTAATGATACTATTAATCTATCAGCTCCTCAGACTAGAAACCCAAGAGTCTCTTTGAATTCTTTTTCTCTCACACTCTGTTATTAACCACTTAATTTCCATGTGTGTTGGAAGTGTACATTGTGTCATCCACAATTGGGTGGAATTTAAAGAAGAAAAAGACATACTTCTCTGTGCTCTTGAAGAAGAGCTTAAAGGTTAATAAGGGAGACAGATGAAATCAGTAATTTCAATGCAAAATGATACAGTGTGCCAAAGAGAGGAGGCTGTGTCTGAATCAAGTCTTGAGAAATGAGTAGCAATAACCTGGTGAAGAATGTGGAAGAGTGAGGTGAAGTGTCAGGGAGAAGGCCATTACAGATAAAGGACAGGGAATGAGAAGCATAAAGAAAAACAACAAAAACCATTCCATTTTACCTGTTGTGCTAAATGAGATTATATATATATTTATTAATAAATATATATATTTATTAGTATTTTAATTAAATTTGTCCCCTCCACATTTTTCTATCACAAGAATATGTTTTCCTTCTCTCCTCTCATTCCACAAACCTAATGTAATAAATCAAAGAACCCAAGAATTACTCAGATCAAGAAACCCTTCATAGGGGCGCCTGGGTGGCTCAATGGTTAAGCCTCTGCCTTCGGCTCAGGTCATGATCCCGGAGTCCCGGGATCCAGCTCTGCATCGGGCTGCCTGCTTGGCGGGAAGCCTGCTTCTCCCTCTCTCCCTCCTGCTGCTTATGTTCCCTCTCTGGCTGTGTTTCTCTGTCAAATAAATAAAAAATATTAAAAAAAAAGAAACCCTTCATAATTAAAATCCCCATACATAAAACTAGATAATATGACAAGATTTGGGGATGCTCTGTTCTCTACAGCTGTTACTATTGCTTTTAAGAGTGGTGTTCGCTGGTGGTTTTGTAAATTGCAAATCAGAGAGGTAAATGAAGTTTAACATGGCCAGACTGATTCTTAGCCATCTGCTCCTCTAGAAAAAGAACTGGTCTCCTGCAAAGTTCCTTGGAAATTCACCGTAGCACAGTGTTTTAAGGCAATGACGTGGTCAGTTACAAGGCTTGAACCCCGGCTCCCAGTCATGCTGAGAGAGGCAGTGCCATTTCCCCAAATACAAGGGATGATCTAGAAATTACTGCTGTTAGCTTGTCATCATTTAGCTACAATAACAAGGCTTGGATCTCAGGTCCCTGATCAAGTCAGTAGAGGAGTGGTATTCACTTTCTACCTCCAACACTGAGGATGATAGGGCCGGAGCCAAGTTTCCATGAGTCACACTGTTCATCAGACATCTTTTGTTCTCTACCTCACTTCCTCCTAGACTGTATTTTTCACTCCAGCTGTTGTTGCATTGACTAGCTTCACAAAGACATAACCTGAATGTGCTTTGCTTCAGATGCAAAGTCATTTCCCATAAAGTACCCTGACTTCAGTCTCTGACCTGGTGTTTCCTTAATCGTGTACCGTAAAAGCCTCACAGCCTGAGTCTGGGTTCCTGTCCCCGAGTCTGATACTTGGTCCTGCAAGATTTCACAGTGATGCTTCGAATGTGGCACATGCTGGGGAACCCATACCTGTTCCTTCCTATGATGATCCCCCCATACATGTCTGGTGTGTGTTCTGCTTGGTCATTTACCACTGTTTGCACTAGACCATTGTCGCAGGGCCTGAAGCACACTGATGCTTCTGGTTCTTCAGTGGACTCCAAGTGTAGTAGAGAGAGAAGAAGATCTCTGCCCTGGTATATTGCTCATCTTGGATGGCTTTAGTGTAACACAGCACTCTCCACAAGGCACATTCAGTGTGTACCTCTATTCAGTAGAGGTACTGAATTTGGAAAGATTTCCAGTCTCATATACAATGAAAAGTGGATCAGAGTCACAGTAGTCTAGGCATGGGTTCCCAGCCAGCAAGAGAGAATTAAGTAGGACTGTCTGGGACTTATAGTTAGCTGATATGTATCAATATGGCCACGCTGGTTGTTAAAATATTGATCCCCTTCTTATTGTTTGGTAAATTGAATTGCTACAGCCCCAAGTTCTTTGAATGCCTCCCTCCCCTGAGATCTCCTGGAAAGCTTCATGATCCAGCAAAGGCTACATATGACAAGCAAGAGGTCCTGCATTCGGCTGATGTCTGTTCTTACTGGTCAATGATTACGTTGTACTGGTAGTTAAATATTTTAATATCACCCCTGAAAATGTAAGCAGTAGAAGACAGCATTAGTCACTGGCTGTTCCCCCACTCCACCTTCAACCTAATTAGGTTCTAATCCTAATCCTATGTGTCTCTGATCCTCTCAACCAGGATTCTCTTTGGGGGTGGACTCAGATTGACAGGTGGGCTCACAAGGCCAGAGAGTGGGCCATGAAGTGAATTGACATAATTGATTTTATAATCCACTAAGCAGAAGTCCTCTGTTCTTAACTACACAAGACGTGTGCTCCTTCCCGCCACAGTCTTGTCTATTATTATTATCAGTACTCCCATCAGATGATCCAAAGGCTCTTTTAATATTAACATGTGAATGACTTTTTACTGTATCCCTCTAACTCTGATCAGTCCAGAACTTGACTTCTATAATGGGAGTTTCCACCTAAATATCTGATTCTAAAAAGGGCATGTTGTTTCCTTACCAGTCAAATCTCTCAGCTTTGGTGTTTTCCCAGCTTGACAAACACCAGGTGGGAGTGATATTCCATCACTTGGTTCTTCCAAAAGGAAGAAAAGCAATCCCAATTTTTGTTAGGATTGGCAAGTTTCAAACATCACTGGAAACTACTATCAATTCCTGTGGATCTTTAAGCTCCGTGGAGCTCAAATATTCACAAAGCTCCTTCTCAGGAGCATCTTGCTCAGGAAAGGTAAACCATACAGCTTAGTTTTCCAGACACATGTTGGTCAATTTGATTACAGAGAGACATCATCCATCAACATCACAGAGTACTTCTCTCCTGGAGGAGAATTTTCTGCCTTACACCACTAGTCTCAGGGCCTATTCTCAACAGAACGTGATTACCCTGCATGGAAATGAGAGATATTAGCTACCTAAACTATCTTTGAGACATGGAAGTACCATCTTCAAGAGACTATACTGCTTGCTGGTCCACTCAGGTAACAAATCTGAAAACCCAACCCAAAGCAGGTGAGTCAGGCCGCCTGACTGTCATCATGCAAATCTTATTCTCAGGTCCCTGAATTTCACAGCAGTCCAGCCGCAGATACAATAAAGAGCATAGGTAGCAAACAAGCACTTCTGTGGTTCAGGTCCTGACCGAGATTCAGAAGTGTTCGGTGATGTGTCTTACTGAAGGTGGTGATCGGGAAGTAACTGCGTCTTTGTAGCCACTGTACCTAAACACCATCCTAACTGCATACTTTATGTGGTCAAATGTTTGAGCTAATCCACTGTGACCTGTTTGCTGAGGAGCTGCTAAATCCCTAATTCACAATTACTAAATCCCTCTGGAACACTGATGCTAGACTTGATTCCAACCTGATAACTGGTAATGGTAGAAATCCTGTCAAGAGGTGTCATCCAGGGGCTCCTGAGTGGCTCAGTCAGATAAATAGCCTAGTCTGAATTTCGGCACAGGTCATGACCTCGGGGTCCTGGGTTGGAGCTGCACACGCATCAGACTCCCTCCTCAGCAGGGGAGTCTGCTTCTCCCTCTACCCCTCCCCTCACTCATGCTCCCTTTTCTCTCTCAAATAGATACATAAATCTTTTAAAAAGAGAGAGGTATAATTCAATTCAGTTCACTTAACTCAATTTAACAAATATTAGTTGATGCCTACTTTGTGTCAGGGACTGTCTTAGGCACGAAACATATATGGATAAAGAAGGCAGGTCTTTTTTTCATGGAGCTTATATGTAAGCTTACACTTTTTCTTTTTTTTAAGATTTTATTTATTTATTTGGCAGAGAGAGAGAGATCACAAATAGGCAGAGAGGCAGGCAGAGAAAGAGTGGGAAGCAGGCTCCCTGTTGAGCAGAGAGCCCAATGAGGGCCTCCATCCCAGCATGCTGAGATCACGACCTGAGCCAAAGGCAGAGGCTTAATCCTCTGAGCCAACCAGGCACCCTGTAAGCTTACTCTTAACTTGTTTTTGACATCAGGCTTATTTTTGTGTCTCAGCTAGAAATAAATCTCAGTGAAAATCCGTAAAATGAATAAATCAAACTAGAGCCCCTTATGAAACATGTATGTACATTCTGTATGTTTGTTTATAATTTTTTAAAAAGATTTTATTCATTTATTTGACAGAGAGAAACACAGCGAGAGAGGGAACACAAGCAGGGGGAGTGAGAGAGGGAGAAGCAGGCTTCCGGCTGAGCAGAGAGCCTGATGTGGGGCTTGATCCTGGGTCTCCAGGATCGTGACCTGAGCCGAAGGCAGTCACTTAACCAACTGAGCCACCCAGGCGCCCCTGTTTATAATTTTTGATTTAACTATCAGTGACAGAGAAGGAAAAAAATAAGAAAACAATGAAAGAACTCCATGAAACTACCTTACCATATTAACAGTATTAAATATTCAAATGATCACAATTATTCCACATCTTATTGAGAAGCTAAGAAACCAGTAATTTTGTTTTCAAGGTATTTGTTTTAGTAACCATACTTACATTGACAACTAAAGTTGTTTTCAGGTAATTTTCTCCCCAGTTACATGTACATTTCAGATAAAAAGTGGTTCATTTCCACCTGATCTACCATTAAGAGCTTCTGTTATTAGTTCTATTTAGCCAAGGGAAATCTGGCTAATTAGGGAAAAATATTAATCCTTTTCTTCCTTAGTCAGGTTATGCAGAAACTTATTGCCATATTAGGATTATGTATAAAAAAGTAAATAAAAATTGAAAATATTATATTTTGAATATCAACTCCCTAAGGTGTAGCCAATTTACATGCAATACACAAATCAACAGATTTGTTCTAATCGTCAAGAAAGGAAATGTCTGAGTGACATTTTATTCCCTAAGGACAAACTGTCATCCTTTTTTAGTTTCAGGTGAGATTAAAATCTACGTAAAATCTATTGCTGTGCTCCCTCAAAGTCAAGTGAAATTTGAATACATTTTTACCAGAATTGAGACTTATTTTTAAACCTGTTCCCTCAAACTGCAGAAATCTACTTAAAAATGATTAAATATATTTAATCAATAAAAGCAGCTGGGAACATTGTCAGAATCACTCCTTTCTCAATTTACTCCCCATTCCACTGGCTTGCTACAAAGGAACTTAATGGGATTTTTTTTTTATAGCTCAATAAAACATTTACATATCCTGGGGAGATGTACCAGGATTTAGTGGTATCCATTGTGAATATACAGGCTTTAGAAAAATACAGCCCTAAGAAGGAAGGAACTTAAAAATTAGGTGAACCAAGAACAAATATTTATTAAACCAAATGCTACTAAAATCCCAAAGCTTAGATTGCTGATGCACATCTCTCTTTAAGTTCAGTTCTCCTATCATTCATTTTTGAGGTTTATAAAAATGGCAGTTGTGGATAACTATCCAATCTGGCAGTCATTTTGTTTCCAAGTCTGGAGATTTTTCTCACTGCACTTGAATTCTACTCTTGGCTCTGATTTTCTTACATAGATTCTGGAATACAAAAGTTATAAACTGCAAACTCCAATTGAGACAAAGATAAATAACTTTTAAATTAAAAAGATGGCTTCTAATACAAGTAAAGCATGTTAGATTCTCTTACCTGCAGAACTAAACTCTGCAAAAATATCTTTATGGGTTTGAGGCTTCCCTTCTGGATCAATGTCCATGATAGTTCGCCACAGTTCAGAGAATCTGGCTCGTTTTTCTTTGGGCATGTATATTCCATGCCACAGTGCTTTCAGCATGTAGTCGATATTGATCAAAATTTGCCCAATTCTGGTATTATAATAAGCTGGTGGTAATTGACAAGAAGAACTCTGATCGTAATTAGCTTCTAAACTGATTGAGGGAATTTGATTTAAGCAATAAATTCCAACAGCCAACTCCCTTATGATTTGATGGACTTCTCTATAGTCTAAGAGGGCAGTAGGGTCCACAGGAGTCAGTAATATGGCAGTGGAGAAACCTACATTATTCATTTGACTCATAATTCCACATGGAAGGTCCAATTGAGAGCGGACATCATCTTTGGTGGACAACCAGCTGACTAGGGCAATAGTTAGCAACTCCTGCACCTCACTCCGATCATACTTTTCAAAAAACG
Source organism: Spilogale gracilis (assembly GCA_004023965.1). Taxonomy (NCBI): domain Eukaryota; kingdom Metazoa; phylum Chordata; class Mammalia; order Carnivora; family Mephitidae; genus Spilogale; species Spilogale gracilis. The sequence continues at coordinate 12,621 of PITA01016774.1, forward strand.
CAGAAGCATTTCTTTGTATTGCTAAGTTTTCCAGGTAGGTTTCTTCATCGTGACTATGATCCAATCTAGGTAACCCTTTTTTGGGCAGTCTTAACATTTCTTATTAATTGCAGGTGGCCTTTCTGAAGTTTCTGTAATGAATAAAAAGGAAAAAACAGCCAATGGAATTTGTCATGGTAATGAAGCTGGATTTCTCAAATTAGTCTGTACCTTTACCTTTATTAGGTTGTTTCATGGTCAACCATGATAGTTTTCAATCTTTTTTTTTTTTTTTTTTACAACAGCTTTAACAATTGAGGTGTAATTGTCATAAACATTAGTTTGATGTCTACAGCACAATGATTCAATATTTGTATATATTTTGAAATGATCACCACAATAAGTCTAGCTAACATCATCACCATACATAGTTACAAAATTGTTTTATGATACCTACTTTTAAGATTTACTCTCTCAACAACTTTTCCAAATTACAGAGCAGTATTATTAACTATAGTTGCCATGCTCTACATTACATCCCCATGACTTATTTTATAAGTGGAGGTTTGTACTTTTGACTGCCTTCCAGCTTCACCAACCCCCCAACCCCCTCCTCTGGCAACCACCAATCTGTTCTCTGTATTTATGAACTTGTGCATTTTTCTTAATTCTACATATAAACCTTTTGTATATGTTTATTTTGTTTTCAGTTTTTTTAAAGCAAGAAAATAAAGACCTGCTTAAAAGAAATGAAAGACAAGAAGAGCCTATTTAACTTTCTGTTTCTACGTAACTAAATGCCTTGCTGTTCTTGGACTAAGAATGATCATAACCACTAGTTTTTGAGCATCTATTATTTGCCCAGTTCTTTATACATAATATTTTACTTATTTCTTTTAATTGGCCCCTCTCATATAGTGTTTCTCAACATTTGCCCTGCAAGGAAACCACCTAGAGCTTGTTAAGACATTGCTGGACCCTGCTTAGAGTTTCTGATTCAGTAGGCTGGGGTGAGCTGGGTAATTTGCATTTCTGAAAAGTTTGAGGTGGTGCTGAAGCTGCTAGTTCAGACACGACAGTCGAAGAACCCAACTCTTCAAGACAGGCGTTGGTACCCCCACTGTGTAGACGCAGAAATGACTAGGAAGGTTACAGCAGGTGCCTAGGCTTTCACACCTAAAGAATCAGAACCAGCCCAGGTCTCATCCAAGACCTATGCCCACGTGGACACAAGAGAGGAGAAAGGACAAGGGAAGGCAAGAAACCTACTTCGGAATGACTGTTTTCTTGTCCAGGAAAGGGAAGCTGCATCCGCTCTGGTCCCCAGAATATTTGTGGGGGCCGGGGACAGTGGTTGCTTTGAATGGCTTCTCACATTCAGGAGCCCTCCTTCGGGAGCAAGCGGGGAGGGAGCTGCTGCAGGTAGACCCGAGAGGGACTCTCCTGGGGCGATCGCTTAGGAAGGCCGGCTCGCCCCGCCCCGTAGGATCCCGCGGCCCTCCGGGGAGCCCTGGGCCTCCGGCCAGAACGCACACGTGGAATCCCTTGGTCCTCGAGTGAGGACCTCCCAGCTGTGCCGTAAGGGGGCGCCCTTGTGCGCCCGCGGGAAGGGCTTCAGGCCGGCGAGGCGCTCACTTGGCACTGCTGATTTTTCCTAGCCAGGTGTCCCTGCCCCTCCGTCTTTAGAACTCAGTCCAGCTTCAAGCTCCGAGCCCTTGTGGCTTCACCATCACTTTTCACTTTCAGGATTTGCCTCTACGAAAACACAAAACCAGAGTGGCAGAGGCGAAGGCGCCAGGCTCTGAAGGAATTCTGAGTTGGAATCCCACCTGCATCATCATTCTTCCACTCAGCAAATATTTATGGAATGCTTTATTATGAGCCAGGCACTGGCGCCGGGACTTGGAGACCCTGGAGAACAGGACAGATACAAAAACCCAAGATTACAGTTCCACAGATAATCATACAATTATATTTAAAGAGTGATGAATGTGAGATGTAATGACAGCACTTGAAAAATCTAACGGAGATCAGGGGCTGGGAAAGGTTGCCAGGGAAAATGATATTTTAAACGGAGCCTGAAAGATGAAAAAGAGCTATTCAAGCAGAATCGGAGAAATAGCTTTCCAGGGGTAGGGAGCAACAGGTGATGAAGAATCCAGTGGAGAAGGAAGATGAACTTTTTGAGAAACCAAACAAAACCTTGCTTAAACAACTAGAGACAATGGGCACAAAATTAGGTGATAGAAGCAGTGAGGTCCTGATTATCCAGGTTGCTGAGTTAATGATTTTGAACTTTATGCTAGAGATTTAGGCTAGGTTGGTGTCAGTGCATGCTAGGTACAGATGAGAGGGGGATGGGGCAGTGGGATACTGGCAGTGGGGATGCAGGCCTGTGGATGAATTTGAGAAATAGTGAGGTGGCAAAAGACTGCATGGGGTGGTTATCCAGATGACACTCAAATTTCTGTCAGGAGAAATGGCGAGTCAGGGCAAGATTAAGAGATCAGCCGTGGACATACTGACCTTGATGTACCTGTGAGAGAACCAAGTAGAGAGGCCAGATATACCTTAAATATACACGTCAGTTCTGGGCTAAGAATGCAGGCTGGGGTAGATGCATACATTTGGGCAGGCTTAGGGTGAGTGAAACCAAGGGGGTGGCTGCACTCACCAAGGTAAAGAATTGAGAAGTTTGGAACCCAAGATGGAAACCTGAGAAATTTCCTATCTAAAGTTCAGGTGGAGAGGATGGAGTCAGCAAAGGATGCAAAGGGCGAGCAATCAGGAAGGCAGGAGGAAAACCAAGATCCGGCACAGAAGCCAAGAGAAGTGTTTTGTAAATAAGGGAATGCCCAACTTCATTGTCCGCTGCTGCTAGGACAAGGGGGACAACTTACACTCTTCCACTGAGTGTACCGACATGGATGTTTTAGTGACTATTTGGGGGCAGAATTTCTCTAAGTCCAACCATGTCATGATTTTAGCTGCTACGGAGGTAGTGTTAGAAATTCATGATTGCGGGGCGCCTGGGTGGTTCAGTTGGTTAAGCCACTGCCTTCGGCTCAGATCATGATCCTGGAGTCCCGAGATCGAGTCCCACATCGGTCTCCCAGCTCCACGGGGCTCTGCTTCTCCCTCTAAGCTTCTCCCCTCTAATGCTCTCTCATTCTCTCTCAATAAATAAAATAAGGGCACCTGGGTGGTTTGGAGGGTTAAGCCTCTGCCTTCAGCTCAGGTCATGTTCTCAGGATCCTGGGATCGAGCCCCACATCGAGCCCCACATCGGGCTCCCTGCTCAGCGGGGAGCCTGCTTCTCCCTCTCTCACTCCCCCTGCTTGAGTTCCCTCTCTAGCTCTGTTTCTCTCTGCAAAATAAATAAACAGAATCTTTAAAAAAAATTAAAAAATAAATAAAATCTTAAAAAAAAAAACCCTCATGATTGTTGTTCCAGGGCAGGGGTGTAAAAATGTCACTGCTTTTTAAACAGATCTGCATCTTTGCACTTATGAACTATATATATAAATTCTTCTACTGATCATGTTTTTTTTTTTTGCTCAGGTACCAGATGGTTTGTTCTAAGTGTCCCAAATCTTGGGTAAATTTTTTAAGGACTAATACAGAACTTCACCCCAGGGCTTATGGAATTAAGTAGTAAGAGGTTCTAAAGAATTAGGCTCTCTGGAAACACAATGAAACAAAAAACCTGCACACACAGTGTTTTGCTAGAGTAGATGACCTGGAAATTCCCTACATAGGTTCAAATGGATTAATACATGCAAAATTCATAAAAGTAGTGCCTGCCACATAACCACCACTGTAAAAATGGTATTTTTTAGTATTGAACTCTATTGTTATTATAAAGGTTATTATTATATTCAGATCTAGGCTGCTAGGCTAACCCGTTAGTTTATGTATTCCTGACAGCAACAATGCCAATTTGGTGCTCAGGACCTCATAGATACTTTTGCCCTCAGGTAAAGGGATGAAAGCTATAAATTTAGTATCTGGACATGGTTTTTCCCAGGGGATAAACTCAGGGCATGTGAGTCTCTGACAGCCTTGTTTCAGTATCTTAAAACTGCTTTCCCACCAAGATTAAAATAATCAGTGTGTCCGGGTCCAGAAGGGATGTCAGCTCTAACTGGGGATAGACTCCAGTGACCTTGGTATGGTGGTCATAGCTGACTAACATGGGCGGATGTCACGCTGGAGTGGAGTGGAGATGAAAAGGTGGATACAGTGAGTGTGGATGGGAGGCAAGAGATAAGCAGAAGGCGACACAGAACAATGTATGTACATTCTAAATTGGTTAGACTGGAACACTTTAGATGATAGGAAGGCTCCTACAGAGAAGAGGCTAAAGATACTGGAGAGAGTATAAGGGTCTCATAAGGCAAGGAAGGTTGGGATACAGAGAACAAGTGGACACGCAGCCTTTTGATGGGTGGGTGGACACATTTCCCTTTCTAATGACAAGAAGGGAGAAAAGGATGCTATGGGTTGTTAGAAGTTCTGGTGTTGGCAAGTGGAGGCCTTTCTTGTCCTGATGACTCTTATTCTCTGAAAAGCTCAGGTCATGAGCTAAGAATGAGGCAAAGAGAGGAGAGGCTAGAGACTCTTGGGGACAGAACGTTAAAAATCGCTTGAAGTTCTGAGTGAGAAAATTAACTACCTAAAGGGATGTAACAGAAGTAACAAGTGTTGCTCAGGAGTGTGAACCTCAAGCAAATTGTTTAGCTTCTCTAAACCTTAGTTTTCTTATCTGTCAAATAGCATCCTATTTAACCAGGCCCTGACAACAACAAATTGAGTCATTCCTGGGTGTATCTACCAAGAATAGAGTTGCTAAAAGCTGGGTTTTTTTTTTTTTTTTTTTTAAAGATTTATTTGACAGAGAGAAACACAGCTAGAGAGGGAACACAAGCAGGGGGGGAGTGAGAAAGGGAGAAGCAGGCTCCCCGCTGAACAGAAAGCCTGATGTGGGACTCGATCCAGGCACTACCAGATCATGACTTGAGCTGAAGGTAGACACTTAATGACTGAGCCACCCAGTCGCCCCAAAGCTGCCTTCTTTTAATGCTGCCAGTGGGATGTTACCATGGAGGAGTTCAAAGTAATGTTAGCATCACAGTCAAACATCCAAGTTGTTCTTTCAAGTATTATCTCATTTTCTCAGTGTCACTTTGATTAAACTGGTTATATTAAGTTATACAGCTAAGTAAAAATTCATATATGAAACTTAATACCACTGCATTATATAATAATAAAGCAGCAGAGTATTTTATTTCTACATCATCATTCAGTAAATGTTACATTGTGAAGTATTATGTTTTAATCTTTTCAATAGAAAGATTTTCTAAGGAAATGACTTGGAGCCTTTCACATTTATCAGATGCCTTTTCATTATTCTTTTCCATTTTTGCAATTCTGGATCCAAACTGCATGGCTCGTTTTGGCAGAAGAGCAGACGCTGTTAAGCCAAGTTCCACTGCTGCAAGACGCAAAATTAGTTTTTCACCAATCCCACGGGGTAAAGTCAAGTTTGCCTTTTCCCAAACTGGAAGGGAATTTAGAAAGGAGACGACATTTTCATCCAGGTAAGGAAATCTAAAATAAATAGATAAATATAACCACTATTTTAAAAAACCCAATAATTTATGATTATTTCTTTTACATTTTGTTCCATGTTAAAATTTATAACATCAAAGTAATTTTTGATGGCACTGTTTTTCTCAATTAAAAATATTCTGGTTATTTACACAATTTTACAGCTAAAACTTAATCACATAAATATTTCATGTCTAATTTTAATACATATACTACACAATAAATTTTGCCTCAAAAAATAAATTGGGACTACGGTAAAAAACCATCTCAAATTGTTCCATGAGGTTTCTTTGGGGATGCCTTGAAAACAAGTACAGTATTTTTTTTTTTTTTTTTTAAGATTTTCTTTATTTATTTGAGAGAGAGCTCGATTGGGGATGGAGGGCACTGGGGGGCCAGGAGAAGGATAAGCAGGCTCCCTGCTGAGCGGGAAGCCCGATGCGGGATTTGTTCCCAGGACCCTGGGATCATGACCTGAGCTGAAGGCAGATGCCGAACCAACTGAGTCACCCAGGCATTCACTCAGTACAGTCTTCACTCAGTTATTCACTGTGTGCTCTTTATCACGTCAAAAGAAAATGAACTTTAGAAGTATGAAATCAGTACCGAAGAGTTCTATAATACTAACTTGTGAAACATTTACTTAGGGTAAAATTTTATGGTATCAAAATTGTTTAAGGGGTGCCTGGATGGCTTCGTCAGTTGAGTGTCTGACTCTTGGTTTCAGCATGATCCCTCTATCAGGAGACAGAGCCGAGTTAGGCTCCTTGCTCAGCAGGGAGTCTGCTTCCCCTCTCCTCCACCCTTACTCCTGTTCGTACTCCTGCACACTCTCTCTGAAATAAACCTTTTAAAAAAATTGGGGTGCCTGGGTGGCACAGTCGGTTAAATGTCCGATTACTGGTTTCGCTCAGGTCATGATTTCATGGTTGGTTGTGGGATTGAGCCCCACGTGAGGCTCCAAGCTCAGCAGGGAGTCTGCCTGAGGATTCTCTCTCCCCCTCTGGCTCACCCCTGCTCATGCTCTCTCTCTCTCTGAAATAAATAAATAAATCTTTAAAAAAATTGTTTGATTACATTTTCGCCCAAATGGAGACAAATGGTGTAACAGAACAAAGTATTAGATTAAAAAAACAACAACAACAACTTTCTGCCCCCTGGCTTCCTTAACTTCCTATAAAATTCCAGTTTTTGTTGGGGTGCCTGGGTGGCTCAGTTGGTTAAACAGCTGCCTTCGGCTCAGGTCGTGATCCTGGAGACCCGGGACTGAGTCCCATATCGGGCTCCCTGCTTGGTGGGAAGCCTGCTTCTCCCTCTCACTCCCCCTGCTTGTGTTCCCTCTCTGGCTGTGTTTCTGTCAAATAAATAGAATCTTAAAAAAAAAAAAAAATTCCAGTTTTTGTTTAAAAATACTTCAAAACTCTCCCTCCAATTCTGTAAATGCAATACTGTTACAGTAGTGTTTCTGTTTTACCACATTTTATCCTAGCTTATGTAGAGACACTGGAAGGGGTAAAGGCATTTATTATAGGAATAGTTTATAGAAGTGAATCAACTGCAAAAACAAACTTATATACAAGATAATCTAATCAATTGTCCACTGTTAATATGTACGCAAAAATACAAAATAAATGGATTTAGATATAGCCACTATCGTATTTGTTAAATCACAATTTTGTATTCACTGTTTCAAACATTCTTCATATGCAGTTTTGTATGAGGGTATCATATAGATCTTTTAGAATTAACTGCTCCCGACTAAATAAATTCCCTTGTGGTATGTGACATGTATAAATTATGTACGTATGTATATTGTATATGTATATTCAATATGTAGAGAACTTATGTATTTTCTATATATACTGAAAAGCTGAAGTAGAGTTAAGACACAGTGATGTGTTAGAGTAGTTGTATTGTGATGTCCCAGTTCTCACAAAGCTTGTATGGACTCCCTGTTCTCACACACTCGTACCTTTATAACAAACTGCCACTTAATAAATTAATCTACTCGGACAAACTTCTGCTTTCTATAACGAAATCATCTTTCTTCATCCTCAATAATTTAAAGTTATTTTCAAACATTTGTTTACAACCATCAGAAATAGGCTGCAGGTAAAAATAAACCCCTGATTTAAAAAAGAATATACCTGTGAAAGCACCTTGAGCTCTTTGAAAGTTTTAGGTAATCTGCAACACATACCAAATTGAGTTAAAAAAGAGACCAGTATGGACCTCTACACACAGCAATGTCAATTGCGACAAAGCCAGGTGCCCTCAAACAAGAGGGAAAGTGCTGAGTAGGGCCTATGCTCTTACTGGGAAGAAAGCAAACATTTGAAACAAAACCCAATCCTTTAAAAATACCTTCTCTCAGTGTTTCACTACCTCAGTTTTATAGTCTTTTTCATTGTAATATAGAAATCAATCACGTCATTGTATTATCTTTGAAAATTACCAAAAAGACATTTCTTAGGACAATGAGTTCTGGAAAACTGCTCCCCTGACAGCTCTCAGCTTTCTCTCTAATGGACAGTGTTTGTAATATAAAGCCAAGATATTATTGTTGCTATTCTTATTCATCTGAATAGTCTCCAAAGGAACCAAAATATCTCCTTTTAAAGTGTAGTATTCCTGCAAAACTATCCACAGCACTTACATAAGTAGAATTACCTTGCTTCTTTTCCATGATCACCAATAACTCTGTCATCACGACCAAGGTTTCTAGAAGATATTCGTCCCAGTTCCATCTCAATTTCCTTATTTAATCCTTCCATTCCATGCGTCTGAAAGCGGACACGATGGCGAGAATAACCTGCAAGTTGCTCATCAGCACCAATTCCGGTAAGAACTACCTATAATGGTTTAAAGAAAGCCATACTTCCAACATGAGATAAAGGAAGTGACTAAAATAAAAGCAAAGCTTAAAAAATTATCATCTCAAACACAACATTTTGTGAGAAAAACAAGGGAAGTCATACAATAGTAAAATACGCACAATTTTTAAAAAGACTTACACACCACACTGTAGGTTAAATGCAATTAAAATACCCTATATTCTTGCAATCTCAACATTAACAGCTTCAAAGGGCCAAAATTAGGTTTCAGAAATTCTGAGTACAGTGCGCCTGCCGTGCATACCTTTGCATTGCTCTGATAGGGTTTCACTTCATGCTGGGTCACTAACCAACCAAGTCCTCTAGAAGCAAACCAGACTGCACAGCCAATGCTATCATCCAACACTGTATCCAAGGGCTGAACCAAGTGGCATATTCGAGTTTTTCTTAATTCTTGCAGTTCCTCCAGAGAAACATTAATTTCAACGAAATTCCAAATCCGGGAAGGGTTAGCGGCTTGTAGTTCCTTTAGTCCCCTTCTTCCGGTGATACGATCTGGTACATCGAACTGTTTATCGGGACCACCATCATCACCACCAGCAGCATTATTTTCAGAGGATTCTTCAGGAGGTATTTCACAACGACTTTTCTGTTTTCTCCTCCTTTGGTTAAAACCAGTTAATATGGTCTTTTCTTTAGTCATGAAAGCCACATTCAGAAGATCAATTGGTTCATCTAAAGGTATATGGAGATCAGCAAGGGCTGCAATAACCATGGAATCGATACCCCCAGAAAACAGGATTGCAACATTTGCTTTCCTATCGCCAGTTTTCAAAGCCTCACTTGGTGTCAGGTTTTCATCCCTACCTAAACACAAGACACGTCTCTTCACTGCGATACTCAGGACATCAATGAACTGCTGAACTATTTCCTTCATGTGTCCATCAGTAAGAAACACCTGAAGTGTTTCCCTTGTAGGAGGGACACTGCAAGGAATCTCAAGTGGAGCTTGTGGCAACATCATATTTAAAGGAGCAATAGGTTCTTTAAGATGTAGTTGGGCTTCATTTGCTACGACTGATACAAATGTTGGCAAGTCTGCTGAAATTTGAATCAAGTTATTAACACATTCTTTGATAACATTCTCCCCAGAAATAGATTTCCAAGGGTACAATTTTAAAACCACAGATTTGGAAATGGAAGCAGACTTGAGATCAATTCTGAAAATTCCAGATGCTGGAACTTCTTGCCACTGACTGGCCACTCCGGATTTCTGCGAACCAACTGAAGAGAGGCAGAAACTCTTGCCCAAGTGACTAAAATGCCAAAGCAGGCTTCGCCGACCAAAACAATCTCTACCAAACCACAGATGATGACTGGATGCTTGGTAATATATAAAAGACCAAGGACCCTGGACTTCTGAGAAGACTGATAAAATATCAGATTCATTCTTACAGGAGGAAAGGTAATTAAACATTATTTGAGTATCATTCTCTTCAGCTTCAACCTTTATGCCACTAAAGACTTCTCCATTCCACAGGAACACATCGCCCCTTTCATCTTCCACAGGCTGGGCAGTCAAAACACCTCTTAAATGAAGAACATGACCAGAAAATAAACACTGGTAGCTAACACTAGACTTTAACAACTGTTTACTACTATTGGGTCCCCGTCGGTTAAGATTAAACAGTAAATCCTCTTTCAAATCTTTGCTGAAATGCTCAACAGAGAAGCTTACAGAACAACAAATGCCACACATTGTTATGTGAAACAAGTTGACTATTTCTTGATTTTGGTCTTCTCTGAGTTTTCCATTTCTTGGTATTCTTTTTTCAGTTCATCTAGTATATCTGTGGGGGAGGGGAGAAGAAATATTAAGTAAAATGAAAATTCTTGGACCTTTCCTAGTAATTCATGGAGCAACACCTATTAAGGTCAAACCACTTGAGTATACACACTGCGTTACCACAGGCTTTTCATGCGTTCTATATATTATTCTATATAATAAAGACTTTTCATGCATTCTATATAATGTGCAAAAAAAACTTACTTTTGCTTTCAGAAAGCATTTCTGTTCGGTCCACAAGAAAGAATATGTTGCTGTTCTGTTGCTGCCTATACACTTTCTGCAAAACATAATTTAGGCTAATATCAGGATTTGAGCTAAAAAGTAAATGTCAAAACTCTGAACCCTTCTATTGTATTTTATTGACATTCAGTAACATATATTTAGAACAGTAACTTAGTAAATACAGGTAAACAAAAGTCACCCATTATTTTACCATCTGGAAACTGCTACCATTACCATATATTTTTTCTCTGCATATATCAAACTACCAGTTTCCTTGAACGAAAAGGGTTTTATTATAAATACAGAATTATTATCTGCTTTTATCAATGAACAATATATTGGGAACACTTTTTCTCATCAATAAGTATTCTTTTATAATATTACTGTATGGGTATAGCATCACACTTTATTCAGTATGTCAAGTTTTAGACATTTAGGATATTACCAACTTTATAAATCAATGTCGCAATGAAGTTTTTGTAATTAAATCTTTGTTCACACCCACAATTCATAAGTTTCAATTCATATAAATGGAACTGGGTCAAAGTGCTACATCATTTTAAGGCTTTGGTACATTCTGCCAACTTGCCCTCTAGAAAGTTTGTACCAGTTGTTCCTTAAGTTCTAAAATTCCAAAAGGGACAATACCAGAAATGTTTAACCAACCTGTTAGGTATCATTTAACAAAAGGGCTCAAAATCATTTCTTTCTGAATTTTAAAATGTAATTTGACAGTATAACTACACATAAAGCAGTAGCTTGCTCGTTTATGAATACATTAATGCACATGGCATTAAATAACCATGTTAACTATTGGAAAATTTGTGTAAAAAAATTTGGGGAAGGGGGAAGCAATTTAGCCTTTTTTTTTCCCAACAATTATTCACATTCACTTAAAGGCACAGTTTCCTTTCTTAATATAGTTAAAGGTTATTTCAAAGGAAAACACCAAATTCAAGTATAAGTCAATACCATTAGTGATTACAGATCCAAGATACCACTGCACAATTAGTACCCTTTGGTTCAGAAGTAGTGCAAATTGCATATGATGGGAAAAAAATATCATCAACTATAATTAATATATAGATATCCACATGTGTGTAAAATCTTGGACATTTTTCACTTTAGCAATGTAACTAAAAAAGATGTTAAAATATTGCAAATTTTAATGTAAATATAAATCTTATATATAATTCTTTTAACTTTAGTATATAGTTAATAAGATATAATCAAACCTTCCCACATACAATTCAGAATTATCCCAATAACTCACCCTGTTCTTCTTCAGGTTAGAAAGTTCATCCACAACAATTTTTTGTTCTTTAATCTATTGAAATAAAGAAAAACTTCTTAAATCGGAGGCTAGCAAAGTGTGCTCGGTTGAGGGTCTTTTAAAACTAGAGAGCTGGGATAAGGGGCTGATTTACTGATTGTCCAAATTGGAAGTTTGCGAACACAGAGATTCTTTTTGAACAGCAGTGTGTCTATTGCACCTAGGGGAAAGCTGGAAGAGGAAACAGTGATTACACTTGACGGGTGTTAGAAAGCCCACTGAGCCCAGATGGGGGTTTGGTGTGGGTAATTAGTATTCATGCAAAGGCCACAGTTATTAAACAAAGTCTGTGCCTTTTATTTAAAATACACAATATACATCAAAAGTAATACCAGTTTTCAACGATTTAAGTTATGCTTTTGCTTTTTAAAAAAAATAGCACGTCATGAAATATCAATGCTTTTGATGATTTATGTACTAGTGTTGCCACATGTTCAGAACAAGTCAGTAGGATAAATGCCCTACCTGGGGCAATAAGACATACCACTTTCTTTCTTAGCTTTATTCCTCTTTACGTTTCAAAGAGTAAAATGGTGCTGGCACTGTGGAAGTATGCCTTGCTTCACTTCTTATTAGTAGGACAGGGCACAAGGCACAACTAAGTGGAAGTAAAATTTCTAACTCTTTTCAGTAAAGGCAGCTATGTTGTGAACATGATATTGTATCACCAGTAACTCTAAAAGCAGTTTTATAATCTCTGTCCTATCTCAGACACCTCAGAGATCTGCCATACATCAGTATAAATGGCTTGCTATGGTAATTGGAGTGGGCTGTATGTGCTTTGAAAATTGACTCCCCATGGGTGTGTACACTTCTGTCTTTCCAGTCAATGTACTAATTGGCTAGATTTGCATTGAATTCCAGGACCAAATTTGTGTAGCCTCCATGATACTTGTGTTTAAACAGCATATCCTTATTCATTTTAGAAAGAGCAGGTGTACATTTCATTTTACCGAGGGATCAGAGACTTGCTTGAGATGTCACTGTTAGTTTGGGACAGAACTAAAGTAAAATCTAGGACATCTACTACCCGAAAGGCTATCCATTCCCATCTCCAGTATATTTTTAAAGGTTTTGTCTGTTTATTGCGGTTAAGATTTACATTGCGCCCCCCCCCCCGCCCTTTTGGATAGAACAGTGACAATTAGATACATATTTTAGGATCACTGCTCTGGCTTAACTGGAGAATAGACTGGAAGAAGGTAAGGATGGATGAAAGAGTGAACGGTTAGGAAACTTAAGCAAGGTTTCCTATGGTAGATGAAGACAGCTGGTTTAGGATGGTGAGTGTACACTGTAATAACGGGATTTATCTGAAATGAGTTTCAGAAGTAGAACTGGTAGGTCTTCGTGATGAACGTCAAGGATGGCTCCCAGGTTATTACGTTACCGACACGGACAAGTGAATGGATGGTGATGGCATTTTCTGAGATGGAAAACACAGTTTAAAAAGAGTAGAGAGAAAAGATCCCAACCAAACCTCAGTCCCACTATCAGCTGGGTCTAATCTCGGGGCAAATTTCATGGTCTCCCTTTAAATCTAGCTGCCAACTTTTAAGACTAAAAGGAGCAAAGCAGCGGGCAAAGCCTAGGCTGGGCCATGCGGCGCGGGGGACCGTCTTCGGAGACCTTTGGAGAAGGTCCCGGTTCGGACCTTCACGCCTCGTCGCACACTCACCTTGCTACTGAGATCTTCCTTGTGCAGCGCCGAGTGGTCTGCAGTGAACAACCCGGCGCCGTCCTCGGGCCGCGATCCCCTACTGGGCATCTCCCCCTAGCGCGTTGAACTCAACTTGCACCACTCCCCACTAGCGCCCAACACCCTCCAGCCCTCACCCTCGGCGCGTGCGCACTCGCCGTGGTCCCACCCACTCCCTTTCTCTTTCCCAACAGTCTTACCAATAGCGGCTGCGCATTCACTGACACGCCTGCGCAATCCGGATGTTAGCATAGGGGAAGTTGTGCGCCTGCGTACAGATGCTTGGTAAACGCCGGATCCCGATGGTAAAATCTGAGCGGTTTCCGACTGGCCCCCTAGCGGATCCAAGGTGGAAACGCTCTTGTGGTCCCATCACCTCCTGGAATCCAGTGGATTGCGCGTTACATGCGCCCTCCAGTGGTAAGTATAAAGAATAGAAGCGGGATAAAAAATACCATTTGATTGTCCGGGCAAGGAAGGATATGAAACTAGGCATTGATTTAAGAGATACATTGTTGGCAACGGAATTGTACAAACTTGGTAAAATTTTTAACTTCTTATTAGGGTTAAATAATATTCTTATTAGGGTTAAAAGATAAATACAGGATTCCCAGTTAAATACCAATTTCAGATAAATGAATAAATTCTTAATGTAATTATGTTCCGTGCAATATTTGCAATATCTCTATTAGAAAAATTATCCAGACTTTGCAAACAAGAGATTAGTCGATGTTCTTTTATATCTTTTCTGGACCCGACTTTCTATTGACTGGACTATTTTACAATTCTAAAGGAACATAGGTTAACTTGTAGATTTTTGTGTGGCAGAGATGCAAATAATTTCTATCTGGTGGGCCAGGTAATGCCACAGGTTGTGATTTATTGTTCATTTTGTATCTAACTCTGCAATTCTAAAACTTTTTTTATTAATACATGCTTAGTTTCTCACAAACTGTTCGTTTTTGACATCTTATGTGTTCCTTCATTAATTAATGGCTTGAATATAACTTTGACATGTGTTCATATTATACTTGTGTGAGAGATGTGATTTTGTGTATACTATCCTGCCCTATACTTAAGCAGAGGAGCTCTCAGGGTTCAGTGGAGATGCCAACTGATGTGTACTCAACTGGTGGAGCCGAATTGTATGGCTAAAGAAGTTCACCTCAGGGTTTTTTAAGCCCAGCCATATCTTTTACTGGCTCTTGAAGTAAACCCAAAAGTGGTTCTAGAACTAACTTTACTGTCTATTTTTCCTTTTTACTCATCTTTTAAAATTTTGCTTTTGTTTCTAATTTATGCATGCATGATAAATTATTATACGTTACTAATAACAATGAGTAAGAATTTGGTTTTATGGTATATCCATTTGATGATATCTATTGCATGATTGAGATCTAGTCTCTATTAGAAGAGATGAAAGAGAATCCAGTTTTCTGGTCTTTTTGTTTGTCTTTTTGAGCCCAAATTAATTAAGAACTTTGTGTCCACTGGGAAGGAAAACTGATTTTGAATTCTGGGCTGGTGAATTTTTGTATTTCTGTTGTGCTTTCAACCCAAGAATGAGATGTTAATCTGAAGCTATAAGCAATCTCTGTGTCCATATAACTATAATTCAGAATATCCTTTATATATTGCTATCTGAGTGTAAAAGGTTTTCATACTTCTGGAGGGTATTAATAAACTCCATTATAATGTCTCTTAAATTAAAGAACTCCATTCTGATTGGTCTTTAGACATAAATGTGCCCTTGCATAAATCCCCCAGATTTTAAAAAGCCCCAAATTTCCAATATTTAATATGTGCTGGACTTTTAAGAAAAAATTTCTTCTTAGAAAAACTGCTAGCTTACATAAATTTGAAGACTACAAATTTATAGAATTAATATGAATCTTTGAAGGAATCAGGTTAGATAAATAATTTCGATTTAAGAAAGAAAAAACACTCATGTGTCTTTGTGCTGATTTGTCAATAATAAGTAAAATACAGGTGCATATTTTTTTAATGACATTTAAATTTGTCTTCTCATGAAAAGATTAGCTAATCTGAATTTCTTGAGCTTCTTATATTGGCTTACTGATTAAATAAAATGGCATTACTGCTATAAAATATGCAAGTTTATGAAAAATGTAAATTTATATCAACTAAAATGAGTACTTATTCAGACAGACTTTTTATATCAACAGTAGTTATGTTCTGTATCATGTAAGTTTATTCACAACTCCAAAATCCTTAGTTAACTTGAAATCCTGAGATAATAAATTGAGTTAATTAATGATTAGTCATTAGGTAAGTAGATAATTTATTTTTAAAAATTGAATACAGAAACACTGATAGGAACATAATTTTAATTTTATATACTTTTGCTTCTTGTTTTTATATACTGTAGAATGGTTGTCCTTTCGGGTCTTTTTTTTTTAAAGTTTTACTTATTTACTTTTTTAAGATTTAGTTTATTTATTTGACAGCGAGTGCATAAGCAGGAGGAGTAGCAGAAGGAGAAACAGGCTCCCCCTGAGCAGGGAGCACAATACGGGATTGGTCCCAGGACTCTAGGATCATGACCTGAGCCAAAGGCAGACTAACCAACTGAGCCATCCAGGCACCCAATTTTTAACAATTTTATTACCAACTATTATATTCATTAAAAAACAAAGATTTTGCATTCTTTTAACTCACCTCCGTTTGCCATTTTCAGAAGATATAAAAGAAATGTGATTGGCTGTAGGTAGTTATAGTATGTTATGTTACTTATGAACATTATTTGTCTGCTAAAATATTTGTATATGACAGTTCTCAATTATCTACCTCTAGATCTATGAAATAGAAGTAATTAAATTGCTTAAAAGTTATAATTAACATCGATGGCTAAGATCTCATTAGAGGAAAGAGTAATAGAGAATACAAGGTAATGGGATGAATCTTGTTTTGCAAGGAAAAAGAGAGTTCTGAAGTAGAGTGTCACTTTATTCCAGAATATGAAAGAGCACAGTGAAAGACAAAACTTGAGGAAATATATCAAATTAGACAAGGTTTGATGAAAGTGGATTTTATTTGTCTTGGTTTATAATACTTGGTCCTGAAAAAAACTATGAAATGCATTAAAATTCTGGCAAAGTACATTATCACAAGATAATCATATTTAACAATTTTTAAAAGATTTTATTTATTTATTTGAGAGAGAGAGCATAAGCAAGAGGGAGGAGTAGAAGGAGAAGCTGGCTCCCTGCCAAGCAAGGAACCTGATACGGGATTGATCCCAGGACCTAGGATCATGACCTGAGCCAAAGGCAGACCAACTGACTGAGCCACCCAGGGCCCATTTTTTAACAATTTTATAACCAGCTATTGTATTTATTAAAAAACTAAAATTTAGCATTCTTTTAACTCACCTCCTGGTTCCATTCCCTATCTTTTACTGGTAGGAAGCTAGGAACACACCTCTCCTGACCCATGGGATATTATTTTAATTCATGCTTGGAGCCAAGGTTGCGGCTTTTCTATACAGCTAGAGACTGAGCTTCCCAGTGTACTGGTCTTTTTTCTGCCGCACCTTCCATGGCAGTGGCTGGCAGAATGGAAGTTCTGGTTCAGGCTTGAGTTGACTCTGACCCATGATTGTTTCCATACTGAGTGGTCAGAAATACTGCTGACCAGTCTACAGCTGCTTACCCGCTTTTGGTGGTGGGTTGTTGCTATGGCTGTGCTTGGATTGGATATTTTTTATTTTTTATTTTTTTTTTATTCCTGGGGACCTCTCAAATAACATACTACTAAACAAAGGTGTGGTAGTCATATTTGTATGGTGCTAAACTGTTTACAAAGTTCTTTCACGTTTTATCTTATTTTTTTCATGTATATCCAATTGTTTCTATTTCTTCCCTCAACTGCTGTAATTCCTACATTGTTTAAAATCACATTTGGGGTTACCTGGTATCATTTCTCTTGCCTGACTGGTTCACCCCTGACCATCTGCAGCCCACTACACAACTAAATAGGTTCATCTTCCTTCTTTCCTTTAAGTCTTGCTGTCATGCATCCTACTTGGTAAGATAATTTTATGTTTATTAATGTTATTATACTCTTCCTCTAATGCTACATTCTTAATATATTTCATTCTGTTTAACAATACATAATTCACTGTTGACCATTTTGTAAAAGCACAAGGTATTATTGCCCTGCCTTCCAAGGTTTTGAATGATGGTTCCCCAATCACTGTCTTCCTTCGCTTTCTTGGTATATTGCAACGCACAATTGTTTCTAGTCACATAAGTCTCCGTTCTGTCTTTTCCAAATGAGGTGTGGAAGAGTGCTGTGGTTCCCACATACGACTCAGTAGGTGGGCACACTTCTAACTATGTGAAATCATCTGAAAATTTTGTTAATATACACATAGATTTCTCAGTCCTTTCCCCAGATTTACTGGATCAAATCTTTGGGACTGGGATATGCTTGTCTGCTGCATAGCACAGTGTTTGCCATTTACCCTATAACCATAAAAGGCTGGGCTTGAATTTAGGCTTATATTTATCATGCGTGACTTTGGTAAGTCATTAATCTCTCAAGTCCCAGTTTCCTAATCTGTAGAATGGAGATAATAATGGTGCCTTACTTAAAGGGTTGTTATGAAGTTTGAATGAGTTAGTATTTGTCAGGTATTTATAATAGTTTCAGGCATGTAGTAAGTGCTATCTAAGTTTGTGACAAAAAGATAAGTTAGAAGTTACCCCAGGTAACTTTGACATGAGCAGGTTTATAAATCAATGGAATGGAAAGAACCAGGCTCCAAAATGCTTGCCCTGTTTCTCATGAAGATATGTCTTCTTTTCTACTTCCAGTGATTCCAACAGAGCTAAAGCTGAAGGCATTTTTGGTTATCTTGTTTGTCACAATGAATGGATGGTTCTATTAACTCTGATGAGGTAGGACGAATTGGAAGCCAATTGAAAGGACACAGACTGACCCACAGACTTTTAAGAAGCCTAGACTAGCAGGCTGAAGGGTGGTCTTAGCAAGGAGACAGCATTGGAGATTGCGTGGGGTGGGATTTTGGCCAGCCTCTAAATAACAGAGAGATAAAAATCAAGGGAGAGGTAATATTGTAATCTCGGTAGGTGATTTGCATCAACAGTACTGTCAAAATGTGACAAGGCTAGAAATATGGACTATGTTTATAAGCAGGGCTCTAATATCTGGAAGGGGGACTACTGGGTCTTATCATATAGGCACTGGGGGGGAGGAGAGAATGTCTTAGCTTAGTAGAGAACACACCAGCCTAATCTTGGTCACTTAAAGGAAATGGCTGAGTCTCCAAGCACTGGGCTGGAGATGCGTAAACCCTTTCAACTAAAGAGAAGATTGGTTCTGCAACTTAGTTTTAGCTATGGAATGTGGAAATTGGACACCCTTGGCTCCTACAAACTAGCATCACTTTGGGACTCCTGTGCAGGGCAGGGATTGGAGGGAGACAAATGAGACACCTAGGTATAAAATTTAAGGATATACACGCTCTCAGCGTACTGCAATGAGCACCTCTTAAGATTTTCCACCCTAGGTATCTCATACACCTCATTCGAAGTGGGCCCAGCTCTTGCACCAACTGGATTGAACATTTCATTATTGGTGGTACTGTCTTGCAATGTAAGGTTCAGTGTGGTTTGTGAATGACAGGAGTGGAAGATACTTTTTATGGTACCCATGCATCTTTCCATCTCTGACAGTAAAGAAAAAGGTTGATTAAAATTATCTTAGCTTCTTTTGTAACTTCTGTGATATGTTCACCTGATTTCTCAAGACTAAGGATATGCTTTAAAAGTTTTGTTTTAAATTATTGAAGAAGGAAGGTTAAATATAACCATCTCTGTGTGCTACATTATGGTGAATGACTAAGTCAATTGAATAAAATTATGAAATGTTCAATATCTGGAGAGTTTTAAAGTAGTTAGACATTTATTGTTACCAAATTTGCATTTAGGAGCTTTTAAAAGGAAAGAAATGTATTCATCTGAGTGAATCAATAGTAACAAATGAAGTGTAAATGATGCATTAATAATATATATTTATATGTTCACATAGTGTTTCTTTATAGAATGCCCTGCTTATAATGCAGAGCTAGGTATTTTTACCCTAGTTCTGATTGTTAGTTATAATGAAGTTTTACAAAGCTGTTACTCAAAATCTGTTTATGGTAGCAGTGTAACTCTACCTTGGCGTCTTAAGTTGTTTTTTTTTTCCCCTTTGTTTGTGAAACATCTATCAGGAAAATTCTATTTATGCTATCACAGTGTAAGCAAGCAAACAAGTTGGTTCAAGTTAGTTCAATTTATAAGTTAGTTTGATTGTAGGTTCTGTTGTTTTAGTATTGAAAACATTGCTATCCTGTGGTTATTGGCTTGCCCTTGTAAAACAAAACAAAACAACACATGAATCTGTGTCCATAGCTCCCAATGGTTTTATAGTGGAAGTTGAGTTTACAAGGCAGAGATAACTCCTGGACGACTAAAGCCATACTCACTGCAGATTTACTGTTGCCGCACGTGTGGCTGCTACTGCAGCTGAGCCTGTGTGGTTGAGCCTTCTCAAAAGAAGGGTCAGAAGATGGTTTTTGCAGAGGAAAGAATTTATATAAGGAACAGAGGAAGAGGAGTTGGTGAGAGACTATGGAGGAAGTTGAGCAGTTAGAACTTGGGACACTGGTGTCCAGAGAACAGAAATTATGATCATACCACTGGTACTAATATTTGAACTAATTGTAATTTTACTTAAGAGCTAAGTAAGTGAAAAAGAAGAGTTAAGTAAATGAAGACAAAATGTAACTAGGTAGAGTTATCTATTAATATAATCCTATAATGAGGCTTTAGCTTTTTTTCCTATAAGTCACAGAGTTTAATTAAAGTGTTTAGTTCAACTAAAGAAAATTGGTATCAAGGCATGAAAATTTCTTTTTTTGTTGTTTGCCTCTTTTAAAAAAATTTTTTAGTTTCAAATTTTTATTTAAATTCCAGTCTGTCGGGTGCCTGGGTGGCTCAATCAGTTAAGCATCCGACTTTGGCCCAGGTCATCATCTCAGGGGTCCTGGGATAGAGCCCCTCTTGGGGCCCCATGCTCAGCAGGGAATACGTTTGTCCTTCTTCCTCTCCTTCTGCACCTCCCCCACTTATGCTCACTCTCTCACTCAAATAAATAAATAAAATATTTTAAAAAGATAAATTCCAGTTAGTTGACATTCAGTGTAATATTAGTTTCAGGAGTATAATTTAGTGATTTATCACTTACATGTAACTCCCACTGCTCATCTCAAGTGCCCTCCTAATACCCATCAACCATTTAACCCATCCTCTGCCCACCTCCCCCTCAGCAACCCTCAGTTGTTTCTCTGTAGTTAAGAGTCTGTGTTATGGTTTGCCTCTCCCCCCCATATTCATCTGTTTTGTTTCTTAAATTCCACATATGGATGAAATCATATGGTATTTGTCTTTCTCTGACTGACTTATTTTGTTTAGCATAATATACTGTAGCCCCATCCATGTTGTTACAAACAGCAAGATTCATTCATTTTTTTCTAAAGATTTTTATTTATTTGTCAGAGAGAGAGAGAGAAAGCACAAGCAGGCAGAGTGGCAGGCAGAGGCAGAGGCAGAGGGAGAAGCAGGCTCCCTGCCGAGCAAGGAGCCCAATGTGGGACTCGATTCCAGGACCTTGGGATCATGACCTGAACCGAAGGCAACCACTTAAATAACTGAGCCACCCAGCCATCTCAAGATTTCATTCTTTTTTATGGCTCAGTAATATTCTAACACAACACAACACAACACACACACACACACACACACACACACACACCCCATTTCTTTTTTTCCCCTTTCATCAGTTGTTAGATATTTGGGTTCTTTCCATGATTTAGTTATCATTGATAATGCTGCTATAGACACAGGGGTGCATGTATCTCCTCAAATCAGTATTTTTGTATTTGGGTAAATACCTAATAGTGCAATTGCTGGATCATAGGGTAGTTCAATTTTTATCTTTTTGAAGAACCTCCATACTGTTTTCCACAATGGCTGCACCAGTTTGTATGGCCACCAACAGTACCAGAGGGTTCTCCTTCCTCCATATCCTTGCCAACATCTGTTGTTTCAAGTTGTTAATTTTGAACATTTTGACGGGTGTGAGGTGAAATATCATTGCAGTTTTGATTTGTATTTCCCTGATAATGAATGATGTTCAGCATCTTTTCATGTGTCTATTAGCCATCAGGATGCCATCCTTGGAAAAATGGCTATTCATATCTTCTGCCCATTTCCTAATTGAATTATTTATTTTTTGAGTGTTGGGTTTGGGAAGTTCTTTATAGATTTTGAATACCAACCCTTTATCGCATATGTCATTTGAAAATATCTTCTCCCATTCCATTGATTGCCCTTTAGTTTTGTTGAATATTTCCTTCATTGTGCAGAAGGCTTTTATCTTGGTGAGGTCCCGGTGGTTCATTTTTGCTTTTGTTCCCTTGCCTCTGCAGATATATCTGGTAAGGAGTCGCTACAGCTGAGGTCAAAGAGGTTGCTGCCTGTGTTCTTCTCTAAGATGTTGGTGGTTTCCTATCTCACATTTAGGTCTTTCAACCATTTTGGATTTGTTTTTGTGTATAGTGAAAGAAAGTGGTCCAGTTTCATTCTTTTGCATGTTGCTGTCCAATTTTTCCAATACCATTTATTGAAGAACACATTTTTTTCCATTGGATATTCTTTTCTGCTTTATTAAAGATTAGTTGACCATAAAGTTATGGGTTCATTTCTGGGTTCTCTATTCTCTTTCATTGATCTTTGTGTCTGTTTTTGTGCCCGTACTGTACTGTCTTGATCGTTACATCTTTGTAATAGCTTAAAGCCTGGAATTGTGATGCCTCTAGCTTTGCTTTTCTCTTTCAAGATTGTTTGGTACTCAGGGTTTTTTGTGGTTCCATACAAATTTTAAGATTGTTTGTTCTAGCTCTGTGAAACATGCTATTGGTATTTTGATAGGGATTGCCTTAAATGTGTAGATTGTTTTCGGTAGGATAGATGTTTTAACACCATTTTTTCTTCTAATCCATGAACATGGAATGATTTTCCATTTCTTTGGATCAGGAATATTACTTATATTTGTTTCAGTTATATTCCTGGCCATGACCTTTTGTTCTTTCTTTGGGATGAATTACTCCATCTTGGCATTTTGTCTAGGTTTCTGTTTTCTTCTATGCTGTCCAGGGCCTGATGTTTTGGGAAATGTCCCTCATATGTTCTGTGCACTCTGCTGCTTTGTTTTGGCTTCTGTTCCCCTCAAGTCAGTCTTCTGTGGAGTTTCCCCTTGCCTGTAGTGGGGAGTGTTTGGACCTTGGCCAGAGTCTGGCAAGTTTTAACTAGATGTGTTCTGGTCTTCTTGTTTAAAGAGACCTGATGCTATTTCCACCAGCGCTGAAGTTTTGCAGAACTCTATGGTCAGTACATGTGGCACATTCAGGGCAGGGAGGGTTTGGGAAGTTGAGGTATGGTGTGTGTGTGTGTGTGTGTGTGTGTGTGTGTGTGTGAGAGAGAGAGAGAGAGAGAGAGAGAGAGAGATAGAGAGAGAGATGTGTGGCTCTTCTGGAGGAGGGGCCTACTGCTCTGATTCTCACACTTGCCCTAATAAAGAAATACCAGCAAAGTGTAGGAGCTGCCACTGTTGACTGTGCTGCCTATTGAAGTTGGTTTATGTTGAGGGGTAGGGGAGAGAAATGGCACCAGACTCCTCCCTCATCGCAGAGAGGGGAATTTGTGCCCAGTGGTGTTGAAGAAGCCTCTCAGAAGAGTCAGCAATCTCCCCCTGTGTGTCCCAGGTGTTGCTTGGATCCCTGTCTGTGTCCAAGCTGTGTACCTGCCTGACAGGGCTGTGAACCTTGGGCTCTATCCCAGACTGGCTGGCTGGTTTTAAACTCTAAACTTTCAGGACCTGGTGGATGGGAACCTGTGCTAGTCCCCTGGCGAGGGTCTCAGCCATCCTGGGGCTGGTGCAGGTTTGTCTCAGAAGGGCAGTCGCACCACAGTGTAAGTGGGTGGATTTTGTAGTAAAGCACAACGAAGAGCCAGTATACAGTTTAGCCACCCTCACTAGGTCTCTGTCCCTATGCAAGGAGCAAGGGTGGAAATGTCAGCTGTCTGTTCTTTTGTTTCTGGAGAGGCAATGCCACCTCTCCCAGGTGTACTCTATGAATGGAGAATTGTCTCTCCTAGTGCTACCCAGGAGATCTGCAGATTATACAGTCCGCCCGCCCCCAATTTGCCTTCCTTCTCCACAGGAAGACTGCTATACCTGCCAGTCTCCACACCTGCCACAGTGTGGACTTCTCATTCTCCAGTCTTTGGGCCCTGCTGGTTGTAAAAACTTGTAAAAATCAGCCCCTCTCATTTTCCCAGTCAATGGCTTTGGAGAAGCACCTTCCTTGTGTGCTCCTCTCTCTCTTCCTCTCTCTCTCTCTGTCTCTCTCTCCATACCTGACCACCTCCCCTCCATAGCAACCACCATCGATTTCTCCCCCAAACCATGTCTCCTTACCTCCTACCTTCCATGATGTGGCCTCTTCTCTACCTTTAGTTGTGCAGTTCATTCTGTCAGTCCTCAGATCAATTTCTTTGGTATTCAGAATGATTTGATATTTATCTAGCCATATTTGAGGGACAAGGCAAGCCTAGGGTCCTCCTATTATTGCCTTCTTAGCTTGGCATGAACATCTCTATCATGAGACTCACAGGACCCTGAACCATTTTTCATTTTTTTCAACTTAGGAATCCTTTTATTAATAAATTTTATTTTTTTGAAAAACCAAATATTTCATAAATTTTCTAAGTGTAATGATTTAAGTATTACATACCTTGTGACATATGAAGAAGGTTACATATTAAGGAAAGAACCAGAAAGAAACTGGTGGGAAAGGGGTATCCTTACTGAGAACTAAATGCTCCTGAATCCAACTATCTGAAGCTGGTGTAATATTTTGTAGCCCTTTATTAGAGTGATAAACTGTTTCTGAGCTCTATAATATCTCCCTTTTTTCTTGACGTTTAATGTTAGCTGCTTCTAATTCTGAAATTATAAATTCTGATTAAAGGGCCTCATCATAAAGGTTTATCTGATCCCCCTTGATAAACTAAACAAAATGCAACAGCATTAGCAAAATGCTATGGTATTTCATTGTTTCCTCTTCCATGTAGTTAGGAAACACTCACATCCCAGGATAAGAAAGTTCTAGTCCAAAATGTGGAATTATAGTTCTAAATCTGAGATAGTTCTGAATTTGCTAATTCACTAGATAGTTCTAATTCATTGAGTAAGTTTCAAGAGCTCTATGCTTCACTTTTCGTATTTGCGAAATAGGATAATTATAAACACCTGCCTTATAAGTGGGTTATGAAGCTCCCTAAAGGACAACTTTAACATAATGTGGATTAAAAGAAGAAACATAAACTACATTGAAACTTTCTTGGATATGGAATACTCAAAAAGAAGTCATTTATAAGTTTTTTTTTACGTTAAATTTATTTTATTTTTTCTGTGTTCCAAGATTCATTGCCCATGCCCCACACCCAGTGCTCCATGCAATAGGTGCCCTTAGTACCCACAAACAGGCTCTCCCATCCCCCCACCCCCTCCCTCCAAGTCCCTCAGTTTGTTTCTGAGTCCAAAGTGTCTCATGTTTCATTTCTCTCCCTGAATTACCCTACTTCCCATTTCCTTTCCTTCTCCTACTGTCCTCTATATTACCCCTTTGCACCACAACTAAGTGAAACCATGTGATACTTGACTTTCTCTACTTGGCTTATTTCACTCAGCATAATCTCTTCCAATCCAATCCAATCCATGTTGCTACAAAAGTTGGATATTCATCCTTTCTGATGGAGGTGTAGTACTCCATTGTGTATATGTACCACATCTTCTTTATCCATTCATCTGTTGAAGGGCACCTTGGCTCTTTCCACAGTTTGGCGATTGTGGCCAATGCTGCTATGAACATTGGGGGTACATATGGCCCTTCTTTTCACTACATCTGTATCTTTGGGGTGGAGTGCAATTGCAGGGTCATAGGGTAGCTCTATTTTTAATTTTTTAACAAATCTCCACACTGTTTTCCAAAGTGGCTGCACCAACTTGCATTCCCACCAACAGTGTAAAGAGGGTTCCCCTTTCTCCGCAGCCTCTCCAACAATTTTTGTTTCCTGAATTGTTAATTTTGGCCATTCCGACTGGTGTAAGGTGGTATCTCAGTGTGGTTTTGTTTTGAATTTCCCTGATAGCTAGTGACGATGAACATTTTTTCATGTGTCTGTTAGGCATTTGTATATCTTCTATGGAGAAGTGCCTCTTCATGTCTCTTGCCCATTTCTTGATGTGTTCATCTTCTTTTTGGATGTTGAGTTTGAGTAGTTATTTACGTATTTTGGATATCAGCCCTTTGTAGTGTCGTTTGCAAATATCCTCTCCCATTCCGTGGGTTGCCACTTTGTTTTGTTGACTGTTTGCTTTGCTGTACAGAAGCTCTTTATTTTGATGAAGTCCCAAAAGTTCATTTTTGCTTTTGTCTCCTTTGCTTTTGGAGACATGTCTTGAAAGAAGTTGCTGTGGCCGATGTCAAAGAGGTTACTGCCTATGTTCTTTTCCAGGATTTTGATGGATTCCTGCCTCACATTGAGGTCTTTCATCCATTTCAAGTTTACCTTTGTGTGTGGTGTAAGAGAATGGTCTAGTTTCATTCTTCTATATGTAGCTGTCCAATTTTCCCAGCACCATTTATTGAAGAGACTGTCTTTTTTCCACTGGATATTTTTTCCTTCTTTGTCGAAGATGATTTGCCCATAGATTTGTGGGTCCATATCTGGACTCTCTACTCTGTTCCATTGGTCTATTTGTCTGTTTTTGTGCCAGTACCATGCTGTTTGGTAATCACAGCTTTGTAATAAAGCCTGAAGTCAGGTAACGAGATGCCCCCAGCTTTGCTTTTCTTCTTCAGCAATTCCTTAGCGATTTGGGGTCTTTTTTGGTTCCATAAAAATTTTAGGATTGTTTGTTCTAATGCTTTGAAGAATGTTGGTGGAATTTTGATTGGAATGGCATTGAAAGTATAGATTGCTCTGGGCAGTAATAGACATTCTAACAATATTTATTCTTCCGATCGATGGAATGCTCTTCCATCTTTTTGCGTCTTCTTCAGTTTCTTTCATGAGTGTTCTGTAGTTCCTCGAGTACAGATCCTTAACTTCTTTGGTTAGGTTTATTCCTAAGTACCTTATGGTTTTTGGTGCTGTAGTAAATGGAATCAATTCTCTGATTTCCCTTTCTATATTTTCATTGTTAGTGTATAAGAATGCATCTGATTTCTGTGCACTTATTTGTATCCTGCCACATTATCAAATTGTTGTATGAGTTATAGTAGTTTGGGGGTAGAGTCTTTTGGGTTTTCCACATAGAGTATTATGTCATCTGCAAAGAGAGAGAGTTTGACTTCTTCTTTGCCAGGCTGAATACCTTTTATTTCTTTCTGTTGTCTAATTGCTGTTGCTAGGACTTCTAACACTATGTTGAACAGTAGTGGTGAGAGTGGGCATCCTTGTCTTGTTCCTGATCTCAGAGGGAAGGCTGTCAGTTTTTCCTCGTTGAGAATAATATTTGCTGTGGGTTTTTCATAGATAGATTTTATGAGGTTGAGGAATGTTCCCTCTATCCCTATACTTTGAAGAGTTTTAATCAGGAACAGATGATTGTATTTTGTCAAATGCCTTTTCTGCATCAATTGAGAGTACCATGTGGTTCTTTTTTTTTTTTTTTTTTTTAAAGATTTTCTTTATTTGACAGAGAGAAACACAGTCAGAGAGGGAACACAAGCAAGGGGAGTGAGAGAGGGAGAAGCAGGCTTCCCGCCTAGCAGGGAGCCTGATGTGGGACCTGATCCCAGGTCTCTGGGATCATGACCTGAGCCGAAGGCAGTCGCTTAACCAACTGAGCCACCCAGGCGCCCCTACCATGTGGTTCTTATCTCTTCTTTTATTGATTTGTTGTATCACGTTGATTGATTACCACCTTTGCGTCCCCGGGATAAATCCCACCTGGTCATGGAGGATAATCTTTTTAATGTATTGTTGGATCCTGTTAGCAAGGATCTTGTTGAGAATCTTGGCATCCATATTCATCAGAGATATTGGTCTGAAGTTCTCCTTTTTGATGGGGTCTTTGTCTGGTTTGGGGATTAGAGTAATGTTGGCTTCATAGAAAGAGTCTGGAAGTTTTCCTTTCTATTTTTTGAAAGAGCTTCAGGAGAATAGGTGTTATTTCTTCTTTGAATGTTTGGTAGAATTCCCCAGGGAATCCATCGGGTCCTGGACTCTTGTTTTTGGGGAGGTTTTTGATCACTGCTTCAATCTTATTACTAGATATAGGTCTATTCAGATTGTCAGTGTCTTCCTGTTTCAGTCTTGGAAGTTTATAGGTTTCTTGGAATGTATCCATATCTTCTAGGTTGTTAAATTATTGGCATATAATGGTTGATAGTAATTTCTGATGATTGTTTCTATTTCCTTGGTGTTAGTCGTGACCTCTGCCCTTTCATTCATAATTTTACTAATTTGGGTCTTCTCCCTTTTCTTTTGGATTAATTTGGCCAATGATTTATCAATCTAATTGATTCTTTCAAAGAATCAGCTTCTAGTTTTGTTGATGCATTCTACTGTATCTCTAGTTTCTGATTCATTCATCTCTGCTCTAATCCTAATTATTTCCCATCTTGTGTGGGGGGGTGGTTTAATTTTTTGTTGATTTTCCACTTATTTAAGGTGTAATGAGAGTTGGTGTATTCGGGATTTTTCAATTTTTCGAGTGAGGCTTGGATGGCTATGTATTTCTTCCTTAGGACTGCCTTTGCTGTATCCCATAGGTTTTGGATTGATGTGTCTTCATTCTCATTGGTTTCCATGAAGTGTTTCAGTTCTTCTTTGATTTCCTGGTTGAGCCACAGATTCTTGAACAGGATCGTCTTTAGCTTCCAAGTGTTTGATTTTCTTCTGAGCTTTTTGTTGTGGTTGAGTTCCAGTTTCACGGCATTGTGGTCAGAGAATATGCAGGGAATAATCTCAATCTTCTGGTATCGGTTGAACCCTGATTTGTGACCTAGTATGTGGTCTATTCTGGAGAAAGTTCCATGTGCACTTGAGAAGAATGAGTATTCTGCTGTTTTAGGGTGGAATATTCTGAATATATCTATGAGATCCATCTGGTCCAATGTGTCATTCAAGGCTCTTGTTTCTTTGTTGATTTTCTGTTTAGATGATCTGTCCATTGCTGAGAGTGGTGTGTTAAGATCTCCTACAATTAATGTATTCATATCAATATGACTCTTTATTTTGCTTAACAGTTGGCTTATGTAGTTGGCTGCTCCCATGTTGGGGGCATAAATATTTAAAATTGTTAGATCTTCTTGGTGTATAGACCCTTTGAGAATGATGTAGTGTCCTTCTGTGTCTCTGACTACAGCCTTTATATTAAAATCCAAGTTGTCTGATATGAGAATTGCTACCTTGGCTTTCTTTTGAGGTCCATTGGCATGAAAGACGGTCCTCCATCCCCTCACTTTCAATCCGGAAGTGTCTTTAGATTCAAAATGTGTCTCTTGTAAACAGCATATGGATGGGTCCTGTCGTTTTATCCAGTCCGCAACCCTGTGCCTTTTTATTGGAGCATTTAGGCCATTCACATTGAGGGTGATTATTGATAGATATCTTTGTATTGACATCATGTTGTCTATGGAGTTCATGTTTCTATAACTTATCTCTGTATATTACTGTTTTGTGTCACTCTTGGGTTCGTTTCTCCTCTAAAGAACCCCTCTTAGTATTTCTTGTAGTGCTGGCTTGGTGGTTGCCTAATCTTTTAGACTTTGGTGGTCCTGGAAGCTCTTTATTTCTCCTTCCATTCTGAAAGTCAACCTTGCTGGGTACATTATCCTTGGTTGCATATTTTTGTCATGTAAGTTCCTGAATATGTCTTGTCAGCCCTTTCTGGCTTGCCAGGTTTTTGTGGATAGGTGTGATGTTATTCTGATTGATGGTCCTCCCTCTATACGTAAGGGATCACTTCCCCCTAGCTGCCCTTAAGACATATTCTTTGGTTTTATAATTCACGAATTTCACAATTATGTGCCTGGAGGTTTTTCTGGCCTCACTGATCTTGGGGGGGGGGTGTCCTCTCTGCCTCTAGGACATGAACATTAGTTTCATTCCCCAGATTAGGGAAATTTTCATCCATGATTTTTTCAACTATATCTTCTAGGCTTCTCTCTCTCTCTCAACTTCTTTGGAAATTCCAATAATTCTGATATTGGAGCGTTTCATGGCATCATTTATTTCCCTTATTCTGTTTTCATGGGATTTTAGCTGTTTGCTCCAAGACTTCTTTTGGTCCTCCTTCTTAATCCATCTGTCTTCTAAATCACTAATACGATCTTCAGCTTCACTTACTCTGGCTGTTAGCGTATTTAAATTAGATTACATCTCATTAATAGCCTTTCTAACCTTGGCTTTCACTTCTGTTATTAGGGCTTCCATTTTGAGACTAATGTTCTTTTCCAAATTAGCCATTGCTTGGACGATTGCTGCCCTGAATTCCACTTCTGTCATATGGTTTATGTTCATTTCCTGTAATTCTGTGACCGAGGTTGCAGTCTCAGGGTTCTTCTGTTGGTTGTTCCTCCTCCAAGTCATTGTGGTGAGGAGTGGTTGAGGGGGTGTATAGCTAAATATCTCAGCCACTACCCAGGTGAACTGGTTGCTGGAAGGTTTTGGAGCAATCAGAATTCACCACTGAAAATGAAGAAGAAAGAAAAAAGAGAAGAGGAGAAAGGAAGCAAGAAAAAAAAACCGGCCAGAGTGGGGCCCAATGGTAGGATTTATATGGTACAAAACTACTACAGGGTAAAGAAAAAGACCATCAAGAGTAAATGAAGAGATCAAAAAGCTAAGCCCAACCCAAATGACTCCCAAGACCAGTATTTATATAATACAAAGGCAAAAACAATTACACAGAAACACTGACAGACTAGGGTGGGAAGGTGAGGGCAGACACTCCTTGTGGGCAAGGAAAGTATTTCAGATCCTCCTGGGTTTGTCTTGTTATTATTGTTAGAGGAGTCCACTTTCTAAAGATATAGGGAGATTAGAACTGGTTTGTATATAGGGGTAGTATTGCATAGGGATGCAGAATTACCTTGAAGCTTATAAATATATGTATATTTAAAAGAAAAAATAAAGGAAAGAAGAGAGAAGAAAGGGGAAAAAAAAGAAAAAACAAACAAATGAGAAGCAACAACAACAACAGAAAACACAGGTATGTGTTTGAAAACATTTCAAGGTAAAATATTATTATGGAGTGTTGTATTAAGTATCACATTGTGATAAAAAGTGGGTTAAAAATTAAAAGAACAGAAACTGTGAGAATTAATTTTTAAGTTTAAAGTGGAAACTTTAAAAGTAAAAATAGAAAAAAGTTAAAAAAGAAAATAAGGTGAAAAACTGTATCTATAAAGTGTACAGCTTTTAGGGTAGTACCAGGAACTTAATATATTGCCTTTCCCCCCGATGTTGGGGTTTTACAGTTTGGGTGCTGTCCTCTTGTGCTTCTGGCTCACCTTCTGGGGGCGGGGCCTGCCGCACTGGTTTTCAGTCCCTTCTACCTGGGTGAGTCCCGCCCCCTTCCTAGCGGCTGGGCTCCATGGCAACCAGGTTGTCAGGCTTTAGTTCTCTGGAGGGTTTATTCTTTTGCGGCTTTTTGCAGCTGTTCAGGAAGTAAGATTAGAGCAAGATGTCTTCGCCCAGCCCTCCTTCCCAGAGACAGCCCCTAATTAGCAGCCCTCTGGACGATGGGTTTGGGGAGCCAGAGCCAGGATGGCATCAAAAGTTGAGTAAGAGCTCCTGAACTCACCAGCCTGGACATTTTCGCCCAGGCTAGGCAAGAGTTAATAGTTGAGTGAAACTCCTGGTACCCACCTGTCTGGGCCCCTGCTTTTGCAAGAGAGGAGAGACAAAGGACAGTTAATTATGTGTGAGGTTTAACTAGTAGCTTAGGAGGAATTAAGAGAATTGGCGCCATGGGGTCTGTTACTGGTGTTTGGGAAAGAGATAAGGGGAACCTTGGGGGTATGGAAAGAAGTTGTAAAACCCTTGCTGTGACCCTTCCACTATGGATGTTTATACATGACTGAGCACTGTTAACTATATAAAGGCCTGCAACCCTGAATAAAATCGGCACTGCTTGGACTTGATCCACTCTGTCCCTCCCGTCCCCATCTCTTTTCTTCTTCTTTCTTTCACCATCTCCTTGCCCTTAGGTCTCCATTCGTGTTGCTGCATTGGCTGCAACAGATGGGGGGCCCCACAGCCTCTCCGTGGATCCTCTTCCTTGGCCACCTATCACAACCGGGAGCAGCCACAGACGCTGGTTTGATTCTGTCCGAAGCCCCCACCACGGAAACTGCAACTGATTTTGGGTTATGCAACCTTGTCTCCGCCCAGAGAGTCTGTGGTGACCCTCACGCAGGAGGGACTGAGGTCCCGTGGCCCCATAGGTCGTGCTCAAGTCTGCAAAATCGCCTTCCCTGGGGGGTCCACGCCTGGCCCATGGGGTGGGGAGAAGCGGCAGAGAAAAGCAGCGGAGGAAAGAAAAAAAAATGGCGGAAAAATAGACTCTGCTCCACTGGCACTGCCGCGATCCCTCCTTCGGCACAGGGGCGCTCTTTCTCTCTGCAGATCTATATCCCCATTTCCCTGGCTGCCCCTCAGGCACTCCGTTTCTGTTTGCTTTAAATCAGACCGTAATCTGCTGTTGTTCCCCAAACACAGAGCACTTTCATGCTGGGGTATTGCTTTCTAATGGGTCACCTCTGCGGGCTCCCTCCCCCACGCCCCTTGTCTTTGGATATCCCTCCAGTCGCTCCTACACCACTCTACCTCTTTGCCGATGCTCTTCGTCCCCCATAGTGATCCAGAAGTGTGAAATATTACATTTCAGGCTGATTTCATGGGTGCTCACAGTGTTCTTATAGTGTTTTTTGCAGGAATTGAGCTTACTTCAGGGGAGAAGGAAAGTAAATGGGAACTAGGGTAATCTAGGGAGGGAAACGAAACAACAGAGACTTTGGACACAGAAACAAACTGAGGGACTTGGAGGGAGGGGGGGTGGAGGGATGGGAGAGCCTGGTGGTGGGTACTGGGGACACCTAAAGCGTGGAGCACTGGGTGTGGGGAATGGGGAATGAATCTTGGAACACTGGA
>PITA01016775.1:0-45462 GCA_004023965.1 Spilogale gracilis
TTTTTATTTATTTTTATTTTTTATTTATTTGACAGAGAGAAACACAGCCAGAGAGGGAACACAAGCAAGGGGAATGAGAGAGGGAGAAGCAGGCTTCCCACCGAGCAGGGAGCCCGACGTGGGACTCGATCCCGGGTCTCCGGGATCATGACCCGAGCCGAAGGCAGTCGCTTAACCAACTGAGCCACCCAGGCGCCCCGGCCACAGCAAATTCTTTCAAGACACATCTCAAAGGCAAAGAAGACAAAAGCGAAAATGAACTTTTGGGACTTCATCAAAATAAAAAACTTCTGTACAGCAAAGGAAACAGTCAACAAAACAAAGAGGCAACCCATGGAATGGGAGAGAATATTTGCAAATGACACTATAGACAAAGGGCTGGTATCCAAGATCTACAAAGAACTACTCAAACTCAACATCCAAAAAGACGATGAACACATCAAAAAATGGGCAGGAGACTTGAAGAGGCACTTCTCCATAAAAGATGTACAAATGGCTAACAGACACATGAAAAAATGTTCATCATCACTAGCTATCAGGGAAATTCAAATCAAAACCACACCGAGATACCACCTTACACCAGTCAGAATGGCCAAAATTAACAAGACAGGAAACAACAAGTGTTGGAGAGGCTGCAGAAAAAGGGGAACGCTCTTACACTGTTGGTGGGAATGTAAGTTGTGTAGCCGCTTTGGAAAACAGTGTGGAGATTCCTTAAAAAATAAAAAATAGGGGCACCTGGGTGGCTCAGTTGGTTAAGCGACTGCCTTCGGCTCAGGTCATGATCCCGGGTTCCCGGGATCGAGTCCCACATCGGGCTTCCTGCTCGACGGGGAGCCTGCTTCTCCCTCTCTCACTCCCCCTGCTTGTGTTCCCTCTCTGGCTGTGTTTCTCTCTGTCAAATAAATAAAATCTTAAAAAAAAAAATAAAATAAAAATAAATAAATAAATAAAAACTAGAGCTACCCTATGACCCTGCAATTGCACTACTGGGCATTTACCCCAAAGATACGGATGTAGTGAAAAGAAGGGCCATATGCACCCCAATGTTCATTGCAGCAATGGCCACAATCACCAAACTGTGGAAAGAGCCAAGATGACCTTCAACAGATGAATGGATAAAGAAGATGTGGTACATATATACAATGGAATACTATGCCTCCATAAGAAAGGATGAATATCCAACTTTTGTAGCAACATGGACTGGATTGGAAGAGATTATGCTGAGTGAAATAAGCCAAGTAGAGAAAGTCAAGTATGACACTTACTTTTGGTGCGTAAGTAGTAATATAGAGGACAGTAGGAGAAGGAAAGGAAATGGGAAGTAGGGTAATCCGGGGAGAGAAAGGAAACATGAGAGACTTTGGACTCAGAAACAAACTGAGAGGCTTAGAGGGAAGGGGGTAGGGGGATGGGGAGCCTGGTGGTGGGTACTAAGGGCATGTATTGCGTGAAGCCCTGGGTGTGGGGCATAAACAGTGAATCTTGGAACACTGAAAAAATTAAATTAAATTAAAAAAAGAAACTGTGAGTAGGGATTTATTTATTTATTTATTTATTTCCTATTGAGCTGAAATCTGCGTCAAATCCGTTAACGAGAACTACCTGAAGATATTTTCCAGGAAGCTGCAAATTTAGACAAAATGTTCACTGTGCTCTGGAGATTTGCCTTTAACTGAGTGAACTCCCCAAGAGGTCTGTCCTCTCCACCGGCCTCGAGACTCCTGCTTTTTGTGGCTACCACAAATGGAGCTGGAGAGGAAGCGTGGATGGGAATAGAATCCCATCCACTAGTTAAAATACCACAGATCCCGTCCGCCTGTTCTTTCTTTCCTCCTTAAGATTATTTATTTATTTCTCTGACAGAGAGAGAGAGAAAATGAGAGAGCAAGGGCACAAGCAGGGAGAAGGGTAGGTAGAAACACAGGGAGAGGGAGAAGCAGACTTTTGCTGGGCAGGGAAACTGATGCAGGACTCCATTCCAGGCTCTGAACCAAAGGCAGACGCTTAACCAACTGAGCCTCCCAGGTGCCCCCCATAGATGTCATTTCCAAGAGAACAGGGTAGAATCACGAAAACTAGGCAAAAGAAAACCTCACAGATCGACCTGAGTACCTATTAATCAAAAAAATAAAATCTCCTAGAAACAGTTGGGGGGTTTTTTGAAGGATAAGGGTCATTATTACTTGGAAATTTTTTTTTTAAAGATTTTATTTATTTATTTGACAGAGAGAAACACAGCGAGAGAGGGCACACAAGCAGGGGGAGTGAGAGAGGGAGAAGCAGGCTTCCCGCCGAGCAGGGAGCCCGATGTGGGGCTCGATCCCGGGTCTCCGGGATCATGACCTGAGCCGAAGGCAGTCGCTCAACCAACTGAGCCACCCAGGCGCCCCGGAAACTTTTTTTTTAAAGATTTTATTTATCCAACAGAGAGAAACACAGCCAGAGAGGGAACCCGAGCAAGGGGAGTGAGAGAGGGAGAAGCAGGTTTCCCGCCGAGCTGGGAGCCCGAAGCAGGGCTCCATGCCAGGACTCTGGGATCATGACCTGAGCCAAAGGCAGAAGCTTAAGGACTGAGCCCCCCCACCCAGTGCCCTGGAAATCTTTTGATACTAAAGATTAATAGCACCTGAAGGCAGGTGTAGAGTTCAGAAAAGGGAGCCGTGAACACAGAAAAAACTGCGGAGAGGCCTTTCCCTGACTGAACATCTCATTAGAGCCGGGCAACATGGGCAAATGACCCCGTGAAGCAGCTACTCTCAACTAAACTTCCAGAACAGCCAGGAAGAAAGCCATACACCTGAACCAAAAGCAGAAGCCAGGCCAAACAGAAAACTGATACCAAAAACTGTTATCTGGGACAACAACTTGAACAATGAGAAAAGTTTCACCAAGACAAACTTCTGGATAAGATGACCCATGACCCTGACTTTTCTTTCACTCCTTGCAGGGTGCCGAAACGCTGAACTGATGATTTAAACCCACCTAATGAAGGATTCCCACAGCAACCAGGTAAATAGTTAGGGACCCAACAAAAATAAATGCATGATAATTTTAGTTAATTATCACGTTTATCTAAAGCAGGGGTCAGCAAAGTTTTTTCTTTAAGGGCCAGATAGATCAACATTTGAGGCTTTGTAGGACTAGAGACACAACCAAAGCTATTATGCAGATACTTATAAAACCATTTAAAACATAATCATTAAAAAACTATATAAACCGGTCACCTGGGTGGCTCAGTGGGTTAAAGCCTCTGCCTTCAGCTTAGATCATGATCTCAGGGTCCTGGGATGGAGGCCCACATCGGGTTCTCTGCTCAGCAGGGAGCCTCTCTGCTTGTCTCTCTGCCTACTTGTGATCTCTTCTCTGTCAAATAAATAAATTAAATATTTTAAAAATTAAAAATAAAAACCATTCGTAGCTTCTGGACTGTAAGAACCAAAGAGGTGGCTGGCCAGATATGGCCCACAGCTTATAGTTTGCTGATGTAGACTTAAATTCACTCAAACATGAATGATGAGGGAAAACACTGAGTCTGTGACCCTCCTGAAACATAGAAGAAAAAGATAAAAAGCATACACAAGAGGTAGATATATTAGTTAAGGTAGTTTTGGTCATGACAAATCCAATTCAAACTAGCATGAGTAGGAAAAGGTTACTAGCTCAGATAACTGAGGACAGGTGGATCAGGGGGAGAGCACATGATCTTTTTATCCATCTCCTTTCTCAGCTTTTCTCTATGATTCAGTCACTTTCCTTTCTGCACATGTAAGTTAAATAAGTATTGTGTCAGAAATCTGGATTAAGGGGCGCCTGGGTGGTTCAGTTGGTTGAGCGACTGCCTTCGGCTCAGGTCATGATCCCGGGTTCCCGGGATCGAGTCCTACATCGGGCTTCCTGCTCGACGGGGAGCCTGCTTCTCCCTCTCTCGCTGTGTTTCTCTCTGTCAAATAAATAAAATCTTTAAAAATAAGAAAAAAAAAAAAGAAATCCAGATTAAATGATAAGATTTGTAATAGGGTCAGTGTTTAAAGGAATGAGGCTGACACAAAAGCAAAGGTCAAGCAAAGCTTTATTTTGCACCAAGCATCGAGAATTGTACTGGCCAGCCAGGGTCGTTGAGAGAGAGAGAGAGAGAGAGAGAGAGAAATCAATGCCTAGTCTAATTTCTCAGGCTAGTTTTTATGGGACAAACTCCCAAGAGTTAATTTGCATCTTCTTTGTCCCTGAAGCCCAGAGCCTTTAATCCTCAATTTGCATCTTTATTGCTCCGGTTGGAGATTGGGGGTTAACTGATTGGGCGCCTCCCCCAACCTGGCTCGCCTTTGTTTTCCAGGTGCTGCTTGCCTGTATTTCCTGAAGCTGTTTTTCTGATTAAATAGCAAGGTGGCTTGAATTTCTAAATAGGTCCTTACAATTTGGGGAAAATAAAAATTAGCAAATAAATAAATAAAAATCTAGAAAGAAAGGAAGAAGGAAAGAAAAGAAAGAAAGAAAGAAAGAAAAAGAAAAAAAAAGAAAGAAAGAAGGGTAAAAACACATCAAGAGTAAGCTGCAGAGGGGCACCTGGGTGGCTCAGTGGGTTAAGCATTGCCCTTGGCTCAGGTCACGATTCCAGGTTGCTGGGATTGAGTCCTGCATCAGGCTCCTTGCTCAGCAGGGAACCTCCTTCTCCCTCTGCTACTCCCCCTGCTTGTGTTCCCTCTCTCTGACAAATAAATAAACTAGTAAAAAAAAAAAAGAAGAAGGGTGAGCAGCAGTGTAGAGGAAGCTTGGAATGATGGGAGAAAATAAGAGTGGACTTGACCAAGGACAAGGTATAAGGTTCTTGAGCATTACTCTGCACTGTAGATCCAGAAATTTGTTACCAGAATTTTTCCTCATGGCATTCCTTATCATTCTTGGTATGGGGCAGAGAAAAGGGCACAGGATTTATTTTATTTTATTTTATTTTATTTTATTTTATTTTATTTTTATTTTTTATTTTTTATTTTTTTTTTTTAAGATTTTATTTATTTGACAGAGAGAAACACAGCCAGAGAGGGAACACAAGCAGGGGGAGTGAGAGAGGGAGAAGCAGGCTTCCCGCCGAGCAGGGAGCCCAATGTGGGACTCGATCCCGGGTCTCTGGGATCATGACCCGAGCTGAAGGCAGTCGCTTAACCAACTGAGCCACCCAGGTGCCCCTAAATTTTATTTTTAAAAATTCAATTAATTGGGTGCCTGGGTGGCTTAGTGCATTAAAGTCTCTGCTTTGGGCTCAGGTCATGATCTCAGGGTCCTGTGATCAAGGCCCACATGGGGCTCTCTGCTCAGCAGGGAGCCTGCTTCCTCCTCTCTCTGCCTGCTTCTCTGCCTTCTTGTGATCTCTCTCTCTGTCAAATAAATAAATAAAATATTTTAAAGATTCAATTAATTAACATACAGTGTATTATTAATTTCAAAGGTAGAGTTCAGTGATTCATCAGTTACATATAACACCCAGTGCTCTCATTACATCAGGTGCTCTCCTTAATGCTCATCACCCAGTTACCCTATCTCCCTACCCTCTCCCCTCCAGCAGCTCTCAGTATTTCCTAGAGGTAAGAATCTCTAATAGTTTGACTCCCTCTCTGTTTTCATCTTATTTTATTTTCCCTTCCCTGACCCTAAGCTCATCTGTTTTCTTTCTTAAATTCCACATACGAATGAAATTGTATGGTATTTCTCTGACTGACTTATTTTGTTTTGTTTAGCCTAATACACTCTAGTTCCATCCACATCATTGCAAATGGCAAGGTTTCATTTTTTGAAGGCTGAATAATATTCTATTGTGTGTATACATACATGTGTATACATACATATATACATACATACTAAATCCTCTTTATCCATTCATCTGCTGATGGACAGGTGGGCTCTTTCCACAGTTTGGCTATTGTGGACATTGCTGCTAGAAACATTGGAGTCCAGGTCCTTTGGATCACTATGTTTATATCTTTTGAGTAAATACGTAGTAGTGCAATTGCTGGGTTGTAGGATGGCTTTATTTTTAGCTTTTTGAGGAACCTCTATACTGTCTTCCAGAGTGGCTGCACCAGCTTGCATTCCTACCAGGAGCATAATAGGATTTCCATTTCTCCACATCCTCACCAACATTTGTTGTTTCCTGTCTTGGTAATTTAAGCCATTCTGATTGGTGTGAGGTGGTAGCTCTTTGTGGTTTTGATTTGTATTTCCCTGATGCCATGTGATGTTGAGCATTTTTCATATGCCTGTTGACCATTTGGATGTCTTCTTTGGAGAAATGTCTGTTCATGTCTTTTGTAGAGCACAAGATTTATTTTTCTTTTTCACGTTAAATTTTATTTTATTTTTTTCAGTGTTCCCAAATGCATTGTTTATGCACCACACCCAGTGCTCCATACAATACGTGCTGCCCTTAATAGTCACCACCAGGCTCACCCATCCCCCACCCCCTCCCTTCCAAAACCCTCAGTTTGTTTCTCAGAGTCCACAGTCTCTCATGGTTCATCTCCCCCCTCTGATTTACCCTAGCTCACTTTTCCCTCCCTTCTCCTAATGTCCTTCATGTTACTCCTTATGCTCCACAAGTAAGTGAAACCATATGATAATTGACTTTCTCTGCTTGGCTTATTTCACTCAACATAATGTCCTCCAGTCCCATCCGTATTGATACAAAAGTTGGGTATTCATCCTTTCTGATAGAGGCATACTATTCCATTGTATATATGGACCATATCTTCTTTATCCATTCATCTGTTAAAGGTCATCTTGGTTCTTTCCACAGTTTGGCAATTGTGGCCATTGCTGCTATGAACATTGGGGTGTATATGGCCCTGCTTTTCACTACATCTGTATCTTTGGTAGTGCAATTGCAGGGTCATAGGGTAGCTCTATTTTTAATTTTTTAAGGAATCTCCACACTGTTTTCCAAAGTGGCCGCTCCAGCTTATATTCCCACCAACAGTGTAAGAGGGTTCCCCTTTCTACGCAGCCTCTTCAACACTTGTTGTCTCCTGTCCTGTTAATTTTGGCCATTCTGACTGGTATAAGGTGGTATCTCAGTGGTTTGGATTTGAATTTCCCTGATGGCTGGTGACGATGAATATTTTTTTTATGTGTCTGTTAGCCATTTGTATGTCAGGGCACAGGATTTATTATTAGAGATGGTGTTTTGATGTGCAGGTTGACTGAAGTATTGAAGAAGGAGAGGATGTGAGGGAGGTGCGAGCACTTCTGAAGGAATATTTGAGGGATAAGCTGTGGATGTCAGACCAAAGAGTGAAAGAAGTGAGGCAATGATGGGGCTGGTATGTCAGGAAGAGGAGAGAATTCAAGAACCTGTGAGTATTTGTTAGTTAAACCTCAATAAAACTGGAAAAAGTGAAGGAACAACAGGTCTTTCTATGACCTAAGAACAGTAGAGTTGAAATTTAGAGCATGTCAGAGGTCGAAGACAGAGAAATGGTAAGTCCATCAGATCAAAGATTTCTAACGTGGAGCAGTTTCTAGAATGGTCATGTGTTGAGTCTGGTTTACCTGGAGTGAAGGATGTATGTCACTTGAGTAAGTCATGAAAGTCTGAGGTTTGGGGTTTTAATTTTCCCAAAGGAAAGTGAAGTTATCAGAGTGCTGACACAATATAGGGTTTAGAGGTAGGTAAGAGCCTAGTGCTACAGGCTCTTCTTATAAATGTTGAATGGTAACGATAAACTGGAAGATAAGAAAGTAAAGCAGTAGAAGAATTTGTACCCATCTGAGAGGAATAGTGGTTTGATAATAATGGAAAGCAGAAAAATTCAAAATTCCCTTCAGCTCCTATGATGTGTGAGACCATAAACCCCTAACTTCTAAAAGATAGTACCAGGAGTAGGATTTTCAGGATAAGACAAGAAGGAATGGAGGACGGGAAGATTACAGGAGAGAAGAGAATGTGGGGGGAATTTGTTTATGATGGAAATAAATATCCAGAAGGCACAGTGGAAAAATATTTTGGGGAAGGGAGCAGTGGGACGAAGAGTCAGGAAAGAGAGAATAAAGTAATATTGATTTGTAAGTATAGAAAAGAAAAAAAAGAGTTGCCTGCATTTTGGATAAAATCCAAGAATGATAGGTGAGTTCAGCTCACCTCTAGATGAAATCCTGGTGTCTGAGTTCAGGTGATCTTCTGAGATGGCTGTATTCAGATAAGGTCTCAGTGGATTCTGTGTCATGATATCGAAGCTGGGAGCAGGCGTGGTTTGTGGGAGGTGGTCTAGTTTGGTTCTATCATTCAGTAACTTCTAAGTTATTGTATATAGTGGGTATTTAATGTATATTAATTATTTGTCCCATTTTAATAATCCTAGGAATGGGGTATAGGGTGGGAGGGGGGTTGGGCTACCTTAGAAAACTGAAATAGCAGAGAGTCTATCTTGTCCAAAGGCAAGGGTATAGACCAGATGAACTTAATCTTGAGTAGGAAGGTATGTTTGTTGAGGAGGAGGTGGAGGGAAGAATTCACTGTATTCCATACCATGAAACATGTCCAAAAGAGTCACTCACTGAAAAGTCTGTAAGACTCAAGCTTTCAGGCACCTGGGTGGCTCAGTGGGTTAAAGCCTCTGCTTTCAGCTCAGGTCCTGATCTTTGGGTCCTGGGATTGAGGCCCACATCGGGCTCTCTGCTCAGCAGGGAACCTGCTTCCTCCTCTCTCTCTGCCTGCCTCTCTGCCTACTTGTGATCTCTCTCTATCAAATAAATAAACAAAATCTTAAAGAAAAAAAAAAAAAGACTCAAGCTTTCAAGCTTCTCAAATGAACATAGGGAAATCATTCCATTTCCAGATGAAGTGGAGGTAATGTCTTTTTTTTTTTAATTTATTTATTTATATATATATATTTTGGAGGTAATGTCTTTTAAACAATCTCTCTGCCCCTCTCACTCCCTACCATCACCTCCATCTAATCAACCTACAAGTCTGACATGTCCTTACCTTGCCTCATCTTCTGGATCTTTTTCCACGGACCTAATCTCAATTATATTGTTACTTGTCCTTCAGGGACTTTATTGTTTTGTACTATATGTGTATTTATTGATTTGTTTCCTCTTGTCTTTACTATGCTGCAGTATAGAAGGTGCTGAATAGGATTATCAAAAATTACCCAGTACCAGATGTAAATAACACCTTATAAACTGAAGGTAAAGCCCTGTTAGAGAGATGGACAGACCCTGAAGCTGTGAGAGAGCAATATAGATTACTTATTGGGAAATAATTATTTTCATTCAACAGTATGGAAAATAGAGAAATTTTCCT
The DNA here is from genome assembly GCA_004023965.1 of Spilogale gracilis. Classification (NCBI taxonomy): domain Eukaryota; kingdom Metazoa; phylum Chordata; class Mammalia; order Carnivora; family Mephitidae; genus Spilogale; species Spilogale gracilis. The sequence continues at coordinate 9,299 of PITA01016775.1, forward strand.
GACTGCCACCAAAAATTATTTTTTTAAAGGTCTTATTTATTTATTTGACAGAAACACAGCCAAAGAGGGGACATAGTAGGGGGAGTGGGAGAGGGAGAAGCAGTTTTCCCACTGAGTAGGGAGCCCCATGTGGGGCTCGATCCCAAGACTCCAGGATCATGACCTGAGCTGAAGGCAGATGCCTGGTGACTGAGCCACCAAGGCGCCTCATGCCAGCAAAAATTATTTTTAAAGTATTATTTATTTATTTCAGATAGAGAGAGCATGCACACACATGTGTGGGCAAGCAGGGAGAGGAGCAGGGGTGGAGAAAGAATCTCAAGCAGTGCCTCACGCTTAACAACTGAGCCACCCAGGCACCCCTTGAGATCGGGCCCGGCATTGGGCTCCTTGCTCGACAGGAACCCTGTTTCTCCCTCTCTCACTCCCCCTGCTTGTGTTCCCTCTCTTTCTCTCTGTCAAATAAATAAAATCTTAAAAAAAAAAAAAAGAATCTCAAGCACACTCCCCATTGAGCGCAGAGCCCTATGAAATGCAGAACTCCATCTCACAACACTGAGGTCATGACCTGAGCTGAAGCCAGGAGTCAATTGCTTAACTGATGGAGCCACCCAGTGCCCCTTCCAGCAAATTTTTTTTTTTTTAAGATTTCATTTAGGGGCACCTGGGTGGCTCAGTTGGTTAAGCGTCGGCCTTCGGCTCCGGTCATGATCCTGGAGACCCAGGATCAGGCCCCACATCGGGCTCCCTGCTCAGCGGGAAGCCTGCTTCTCCCTCTCTCAGTCCCTCTGCTTGTGTTCCCTCTCTGGCTGTGTTTCACTCTGTCAAATAAATAAATAAAATCTTAAAAAAAAAAAAAAGATTTCATTTATTGGGGCGCCGGGGTGGCTCAGTGGTTAAGCCTCTGCCTTCGGCTCAGGTCATGATCCCAGAGATCTGGGATCGAGCCCCACATCGGGCTCCCTGCTCGGTGGGAAGCCTGCCTCTCCCTCTCTCACTCCCCCTGCTTGTATTCCCTCTCTGGCTGTGTTTCTCTCTGTCAAATACATAAAATCTCAAAAAAAAATTAAAAAAAAAGATTTCATTTATTTGACACGGAGGGAGAGAACATAAGTAGGCAGAGCAGCAGGCAGAGGGAGAGGGAGAAGCAGGATCCCTGCTGAGCAGGGACTGGATCCCAGGACTCTGGGATCATGACTTGAGTCGAAGGCAGCCCCTTAACTGACTGAGCCACCCAGGCGCTCCTCCCAGCAAATTTTTATCTTCAGATTCTTATCTGTTAAATGGAAGTATGAGTATTTACATTTGCAGAGCTGTTGTATTAGGCTAGAGCACAAATAATGACCATTATTATAATTTTCATTCCACATGAACTATACTTTTTAAGTATCATAATAGTCCAATTGAGTAAGAGTAATTAGTTGGCAACCTAAAGAGGAAACTTGAGAGTTTGTGTGAAGCAATATGCTTAATGCTAATCTCTGGCAAATTGGTACCATATACATCCCAGTGATCACCAATTGGGATCTGAGCAAAACTGAAAGCAGTTGTTCCTAGACCCTGGACTCCCAAAATGTATTAATACCAAATGAAAGGTGCTTCATTTGATCCACTTATCTGACTATTTGACACTTCATCTGAACTGAATTTACATTGTGGAGCCCTGAAGAGGCTATACTGTGAGGTGGTTGGGAATATAGTCCTGGAGTTAGATTGTGTGGGATCAAACTCTACCACTTATTTTCTGTGTGATTTTGAGTAAAGTATTTTCTTCAGGTGTCAATTTCTTCACCTACAAAATGGGATAATAATAGAACTCATCTCATGGAGCTATTGTGAGGGTCACCTGAATTCATATGTGTGAAGGGCTTAAAACAAGCGTGCAAAAAAAAAAAAAGTCTCAATAAATGTTAGCTATTACAATAACAGTGATATGTACATTTTTCACAACCGTGTATGAATGGTCACCTGGAATTGTGGATGAAGATGGGTGTGGCTCTAGATTCGATTTAATTCAATCCCCTCAAAAGATCTTCATGAAATAGATTCAAATGAGAAACTGACTTGAAGCATTTCCTGTGACAAGCACTGTGCTAAGTACTTATTACATTATCTTGTTTCATTCTCCCCCAAACTCTGCGAGATAGGTACCATTACTATCTTTATCCCCATTTTGCAGGTGAGAACTGAAGTCAAGAGAAGTTAACATGATTGCTGAAGGTTTCACGCTGGTAGTGCATTAGAAACCAGAGCCTCAGGGTATCTCAGTGGTTCAGTCGGTTGAGTATCTGACTCTTGATCTCAGCTCAGGTCTTGATCTCAGGGTCCTGAATTCAAGCTGGTGTTGGGATCTGCACTGGGCATGGAGCCACTTAAAAATTAGTAATAATTTAAAAAAGAGAAAAGAAACCAGAGCCTCTCATTCTAGAGTCTACCCTTTCATAAATTCTATGCCATTCTGTCTTTAAAAACAAATTGAATTCCTGCATTTCTACATCAAAGCACATTGTCAACAAGCTGCAAGCTCGGAAATTTCCAAAGCAGGAGTTTCTAGTTACCAGCCAAAGGAAAATCTTGCTAATTCTTCCACAGCACCACATAGCTTCCTGGTCAACTTGTCTGGGTGAATTAATTGCAAAACATTCTTTTAATAAGTAACAAAACAAATAGACTTTTTGTAGGTGTTACAGCGAGAACCAATTGGAGGGCAATAAGCTTTATCTAATATTTGTAGTTCTTTATCCCTTCATCCTCTCTCTTTGATCTCAGCTGATCATTTTACTCCTATTTCATGGAAAAGATACAGGCCAATAAGCAGTAAATTCTTTAGCATCCTACCTCCTCCCACACCTACCAGCTTATGGCTGGTACCCTGTCAATTTTTGCCTTTTCCTCATTTTCTCTGTGGTGAAGCAACCTTTCTTTGAAGGCGATTTTCTCCACCTATACACGAAATCAGTGATTCTCAGAGTGTGATCCCTGGACTAGCAGCAGCAGCAGTAGCAACTTGGAGCTTGTCTGAAATACAAATTCTTGGGGCGCCTGGATGGCTCAGTCAAAAGCATGTGCTTTTGGCACAGGAGGTGATCCCCGTGTACTGGAATCTAGCCCCGCATCAGGTTCTGTGCTCAGTATAGCGTCTATTTCTCCCTCCCCCTCTGCTACTCCCCCTGCTCCTACTCCCCACGACCCCTTGTCAAATAAGTGGATACAATCTTTGAAAAAAAAGATATGCAAATTCTTGTGCCCAATCCCAGATGGACCAAATCAGAAACGCTGAGTGGAGCCCTGCAACCTCATGGAGTGGCAGTGTGAATATCACTTGGGAGCTTGTTAGAACTGTAGAATTATAGGCTCCACCCCACACTTACTGAACCGAAATATGCATCTAATAGACTCTCACAGGTGATTCCAAGATCCCTAGGTGATATTAAAGTTTGAGAAGCCCTGCTGAAGAGAACAGTCTCCTTTTTCCCTCTCTTTTACCTTTCACTCTCTTGTATCATTCCAGTCAGCATTTAAAAAATTACCTTGTCTCTACATGATGTAAAAACAAATCAATAATAATAAGAAGAAATTATTCCCTGATCCTTCTCCCTCTCCTTCCATTCACAGACAGACTTCTTTTTTTTTTTTTTAACATTTTATTTATTTATTTGACAGAGAGAGAGAGAGATCACAGGTAGGCAGAGAGACAGGCAGAGAGAGAGGAGGAAGCAGGCTCCCTGCTGAGCAGAGAACCCAACGTGGGCAGTGATCCTAGGAACCCACTGAGCCACCCAGGCGCCCCACAGACAGACTTCTTGAATGATTTGCCTAAACAATAATTAAGATCTCTTGGTCACCACCTCTCACTCACTCCATATCAGCCTAATTTTGGTTCTTTTTTTTTTTTTTTTAAGATTGTATCTATTTGACAGAGAGAAACACAGCTAGAGAGGGAACACAAGAAGGGGGAGTGAGAGAGGGAGAAGCAGGCTTCCCGCTGAGCAGAGAGCCCGATGTGGGGCTCGATCCTGGGTCTCCGGGATCATGACCTGAGCCGAAGGCAGTCGCTTAACCAACTGAGCCACCCAGGCGCCCCCTAATTTGGTTCTTATCACCCTCCTGGAACTTCTTGTGCAAAGGTAACAAGTAACCCCTTTATGGACAAATCCACTGGATGGTTTTTAGTCATGAACTTAACTTGAACTCTCTACAGTATTTGATATTACTGGCCATAGCTTCCTTACAATTTTCCTTTGGCTTTTGAACAGGACATTTTTTTCCCCCATCTTCTCCGACTTCTCTGGCTACTTGTTATCAGTCTTTCTCTGGTATGGCCCACCCTCACACACACACGCAGTCTGGGTGCTTCAGAGGAGTAGGCCTACTTGGTCTAAAACAGGCTTTCCCAATCTCAACACTCTTGACATTTTGGAGCAGATAATTTATTGTGGGTGCTGTGCTGTGCATTGTGGAATGTTTGGAAGCATCCCTGACCTCTACCCTGCCAGATGCCGGTAGCAGCCCCGTCCCCCGTCCCCAAGGTGTGACAATCAAAAATGTCTCCAGGGATTGCTAAATGTCTTCTCAGGAGAAAACTGCCTATGGTTGAGAACCACTGGTCTAAAGGTAATCCTGTGTGCCCTAGTTCTAATAAGCACTAAGAGAGGCTTCCTGAAGATTTCTAGGAAAATTCTGTACTTGAGAAAGAGCTCTGGGGCACCTGGGTGGCTCAGTTTGTTGGGCAACTGCCTTCAGCTCAGGTCATGATCCCAGAGACCCAGGATCGAGTCCCACATTGGGCTCCCTGCTCGGCGGGAAGCCTGCTTCTCCCTCTCTCACTCCCCCTGCTTGTGTTCCCTCTCTTGCTATGTCTCTCTCTGTTAAATAAATAAATAAAATCTTAAAAAAAAAAAAGAGAGAGAGAGAAAGAGTTCTGGAAAGCCATTCTTTTTCTCCCACTATATGGGGGAAGCATATAAGTTGATCGCTACAGGATCATCCTATAACTCTGGGTGGGTGAAGAATGAGATGAGTCTCATGACATCACCGAATCACTGGATCAACCAGTCCTAAGGTCTGTTCTTCCTTTGGATTTAATCTTGATTAATATACTTTCCAAACTTCCTTACTCATCTTATGGCCTCCTGTTGTCTCATTTCCTTGCGCCTGTTTTTCCTCTCTCAACTTGTTCCCTTTAGACAGACATTTTATTTGCACTGTTTGGTTTTCTTTCTTTTTTTTTTTTTTTTAAAGATTTTATTTATTTGACAGAGAGAAACACAGCCAGAGAGGGAACACAAGCAGGGGGAGTGAGAAAGGGAGAAGCAGGCTTCCAACCGAGCAGGGAGCCTGATGTGGGACTCGATCCCGGGTCTCCAGGATCATGACCTGAGCCGGAGGCAGTCGCTCAACCAACTGAGCCACCCAGGCACCCCACTGTTTGGTTTTCTACTTTAGTTTCCCAGTGGATACTAATTTTTCTCTTTTTTTTTTTTTCCCATGTTTTGCATGGAAGCCAGCCATCTCACCACTGTCATGATGAGTCCCAGCTCCTAGGCCTCAAATGAAACCTCAGAAATAACTCTTTCAACAGTGGAAGGGGCAGCTGGAACAGAGAAGTCAGAAAAGAAGTCTGGCTAGGCTCAGAACCCTCTTTCATTCTACCTGAGGCTCAGTGGCTTCCTCTGCAGATATTAGGTTGGAAGGCTGAACTATTCTTTTTTCTTTTTTGAAAGATTTTGTTTATTTATTTGACAGAGAGAGATCACAAGTAGGCAGACAGGCAGGCAGAGAGAGCCGAAGAAATAGGCTCTCTGCTCAGCAGAGAGCCAGATGCGGGCCTCGATCCTAGGACCCTGAGATCATGACCTGAGCCACCCAGGCGCCCAAGGCTGAACTATTCTAACTTGAAACCAATTTTCTTTGGAGTTCTAAGATCTCCCACTTAATCTTGTGGGAGGATTGTGATTGAGCAATAGAAATAGGAAATCCAAAAATTACAGGTCTTTGTGATTAAAAAGACACACAGACTAGAAGGGCCTGGGTGAAGGTTTTGGAAATACATATTTTTGTCTGTTTGAATCCTTTATCTCCAGGGCCTGGAACAGTCCTAATCCGTGGTAATGCTCAGTCAATATTTGCTGAGTGAATGTGCTGATGAGCAACTGAAGGGCTGGTTTGCGGAGAAAGGCATAGTTGAGGCCCTTTATGCCCCTAGAAAGAAAAAGTGAACAAGTGCCTCTATTTGGTTTCTGACAAGTCCCTATTCAAGATCCTAATTAAGCCTGGTAGACTCCCTGCCCTTTGGTTCCACAAGATACCTCTACATTTATACAATGTATTCTCTTTTTTAAAAAAAGATTTATTTGAGAGGGGCGCCTGGGTGGCTCAGTTGGTTAAGCGACTGCCTTCGCCTTAGGTCATGATCCCAGAGACCTGGGATCGAGTCCCACCTGGGATCGGGCTCCCTGCTCGGCGGAAGCCTGCTTCTCCCTTTCTCACTCCCCCTGCTTGTGTTCCCTCTCTGGCTGTGTTTCTCTCTGTCAAATAAAAAAAATAAAAAATAAAAAATAAAAGATTTATTTGAGAGAGAGAGAGAAAAATGAGTGGGAGGGGCAGAGGGAGAGAATCCTCATGCCGACTCCACTCCACAGTGAGTGTGGAGTCTGAACTGGGGCTGGATCTCACCACCCTGAGATCATGACCTGAGCTAAAACCGGAAGTCAGATGCTTAACTGACTGCACTGCGCCACCCACATGCCCCCACTCTCGTTTTTTAATATATTATTTTTTCATTGTGCTAGATTGCCATAGAATTTTTAATCTAGGCACATGGCCCATTCAGAAAGAGGAATCCATTTCCCAGCCTTCTATAAGTTTATGGGACCATGTGAATAAAATCTGGCCAATAGGATACAAACAATATTCTGGGGCAGTTCCACACGACACATATGCCTTGGACCACACTTAGGATATCTGTGCTTAGCTCAAGGACTGACCTGGGAAGCCCTGGTTCCCAAAGACGAAAGAGATTGGTTATCAAATTTCTAGGATACCCTGAATTTTATCTCAGAGATTACACTTTTTATAGATCTGACATGTTCTCATAATAGCACATTTTATTTCCTGACTCAATCCGCACAATAGCATTCATTGCCAATCAATTTTCAGTGGTACCTACATCAATGGCTCATTCCCTTCTAAGCATTGCCTTTAATTTAAATCCCAGATTTCAGAGTAAGAGGAGACAAACCTTTTATCTGCTGGACTGCAAAGGCAATCCCCTCTACCCTTAAGTAGCCTGGCAAAGAACTAGCTAGGCTGAAATGAGGTGGCTCAGTGGGAAGGGCTACAATACTATCAGCAGATACCAGCACTGGTATTTGAAACTCCTTTAGACAACTATCCCAGAGAATGTCCCTATTGTATTCATGGCTATCCCTCTAGCTAAAAAGCTCTGGTTAATTAGGGTTCTGTACTCCTTCCATCTCCCTGTGAATTGGAGCAGGGTGTGTGTGTGTGTGTGTGTGTGTGTGTGTGTGTGTGTGTGTGTGTGTATTTTCCCCGGAGCACTATTTTTAGAATATTCAGCTGGGCCTGACCCAAGCTTACCTCTCCATAGGTTAATGAGACAGTAGAGGGCTGTGTGCACTCTACTGATTCTCTATATAAACTTCTTCCACAAAAGATTTTGTGTTGTACCTGCATCATTTGTCTCTAGTATGTTTTTCTCACAACCCTATATCTGAAAGAATCTTAGAGATTCTTGAAGAATCTGTAAGTTCACTGCTCACCAATCAGAGATGGATGGCCATGCCTATAATTTCAAATAGATTTTCAAGGAATACCCACATTTCTATATTTCTTCCTGACAGTATGAGAGATCCACCAATATTGCCACAACAGAATTTATGTTTAGCAAATTACTACACTCCTCTAGACAGAATACCTTGTTTCAACATGATTATAGTTTTCAGATCTGTTACTTCTCTACACCCGCAGAATCACTTAAATCTTCTCTAGCATAGTCTTACTTAGAACCTGGATAAACTATAGACCATCTATAACAACTACCTTCAAGACTTTCCAGCAAGACAAGATACAAGGAGAGGATATCTGAATAGAAGATAGTGCTTAGCTATTCTCTTTTTCCCTCTCCCTTTTCCTTTGTATGTGTGTACTATCCCTTCTATGAGTTTACAAAAGTGTTAGACAACTTCTTGGCCTTCTGTTTTTTTGTTTTGTGTTTTTTTTAAAGATTTTATTTATTTGACAGTGAGAAACACAGCTAGAGAGGGAACACAAGCAGGGGGAGTAAGAAAGGGAGAAGCAGGCTTCCCGCCGAGCAGGGAGCCTGATGTGGGACTCGATCCAGTGTCTCATGACCTGAGGATCATGACCTGAACCAAAGGCAGTCGCTTAACCAACTGAGCCACCCAGGTCCCCGGCCATCTGTTTTCAGATAGTGATTCCCAAAAAGGGTTTGAAAAAATTCCTTCCTAATTGCATCAAGAGAAAGACACTTATTTAATAAAGGAAATGCAAAAATCAAGCAGAGCAGCTTAAGATAGTAAAAAAAAAAAAAAAAAAAAAAAGGAAAAAAAAAGAAAGAGAAAGAAAGAAAAGAAAAAAAGAAAGAAAAAGAAAATAAGAATTTATTGAGTGCATCACATGGCCTTACCTACTATTTTACAAAAAAATGTCTTGGGGAAGGGGCGCCTGGGTGGCTCAGTTGGTTAAGTGACTGCCTTTGGCTCAGGTCGTGATCCTGGAGACCCGGGATTGAGTCCCACATCGGGCTCACTGCTCAATGGGAAGCCTGCTTCTCCCTCTCTCACTCCCTCTGCTTGTGTTCCCTCTCTGGCTGTGCTTTTCTCTGTCAAATAAATAAATAAAATCTTTAAAAAAAATGTCTTGGGGAAAATAAAAAAAACATCTAGATAAAGTGATTACACAAACTCAGGCCTGGAAGGAATGTAAACTTATTTTCTATAATTATATTTCTAATTAATGCCCCCACTTCCCCAAGTTAATGAAAAAATTAATCTTAATAAATTGAGTGTCATTTTTTAAATAAGATTTTATTTAAATTCCAGTCATTTAACATACAATGTTGTATTAGTTTCAGGTATATATTTCAACAATTCTATATACCACTTGGTGCTCAACACAAGTGCATTCCTTAATCCCCATCGCTTTTTTTATCCATCTCTCACCTCCCCTCTGGTAACCATCAATTACTTCTCAATAGTTAAGAGTTTATTTCTTGGGTGCCTGGTGGCTCAGTGGGCTAAAGCCTCTGCCTTTGGCTCAGGTCCTGATCTCAGGGTCCTGGGATCGAGGCCCGCATGGGGCTCTCGGCTCACTGGTGAGCCTGCTTTCTCCTCTCTCTCTGCCTACTTCTCTGCCTACTTGTGATCTCTCTCTGACAAATGAAAAAAAAAAGAGTCTGTTTCTTGGTTTGCCTCCCTCTCTCTTTTTTCCCTTTTGTTTGTTTTAGTTCTTAAATTCCACAAGAGTGAAATGATGTGGTATTTTTCTTTCTCTGACCAACTTACTTAGCATGATATTCTCTAGTTCTATACATGTGGTTGCAAATGATAAGATTTCATTCTTTTTTGTGGCTGAGTAATATTCCATCACACACATGTATGTATACCAGATCTTCCTTATCCATTTATCAGTAGGTGGACTTTTGGCTATTGGGCTATTTTCATAATTTGGCCATTGTAGATAACACTGTAAACATTGGGGTGCATATATCCCTTTGATTTAGTATTTTTGTGTTCTTTGGATAAATCCTTAGTAGTGCAATTGCCGGATCATAGGGTAGTTCTACTTAAAAAAAATTTCTTTAAAGATTTTTTTTTTAAGGTTTTATTTATTTGACAGAGAGAAACACAGCCAGAGAGGGAACACAAGCAGGGGGAGTGAGAGAGGGAGAAGCAGGCTTCCTGCCGAGCAGAGAGCCTGATGTGGGATTCAATCCCGGGTCTCTGGGATCATGACCCGAGCCGAAGGCAGTCGCTTAATCAACTGAGCCACCCAGGCGCCCTTTTTTAAAGATTTTATTTATTTATTTGACACAGAGAAAGAGAGATCACAGGTACGCATAGAGGCAGGCAGAGAGAGAGGGGGAAGCAGACTCCTGGCCGAGCAGAGAGCCCAATGTGGGGTTCAATCCCAGGACCCTGAGATCATGACCTGAGCCGAAGGCAGAGGCTTAGCCCTCTGAGCCACCCAGGCACCCCCTATTTTTAAATTTTTGAGGAACCTCCATACTATTTTCCAGAGTGGCTGCACCAGTTTACATTCCCACCAACAGTGCAAGAGGATTCCCCTTTCCTCACATCCTCACCAACATTTGTTTTTCTTGCATTTATTTTAGGAAATTGGGTGTTCTTTCAAATAATTCAGATGGGCTGATTCCTTTAAGAATCTCCCATATTTGAGGCTGTACTTAATTTGAGTGGTAAAAGGTGTCTTGAATACACCTTCCCAAATCCCAAGGCAGCCAGTTCTACTCTTCTGATGCCCTACCATGGTAGACAGAGTGGAGAGGTAAAGCTTAGTGGTTGCTGACTGCCTTGCCAAGGAAATGAGGCAAACACTCTGGAATATCTGATCCTCAAACCTTGTGGAGGAATTCAATTGACTTCTCCCAGGCTTAGTCAGAGAGAGGACCAGGCACAGGACAACCTTCTCTTAGAAATACCAGTATCAGAGCGCCTGGGTGGCTCAGTTGGTTGAGCAACTGCCTTCAGCTCAGGTCATGATCCCGGAGGCCTGGGATCAAGCCCCACATCGGGCTCCCTGCTCAGCAGGAAGCCTGCTTCTTCCCTCTCTCACTCCCCCTGCTTGTGTTCCCTCTGTAGCTGTGTTTCTCTCTGTCAAATAAATAAAAAAGAAAAGAAAAGAAAAGAAAGAAAGAAAGAAATACCAGTATCTAAGATCTTTAGTTTCTCCTTTAGTTTTCCTCCTTATACAGCCTATAGATTTGCTTTTTCTCTTTGAGAACCTTTTTTTTTTTTTAAAGATTTTATTTATACATTTGAGAGAGAAACAGAGACAGAGAGAGCACAAGCAGGAGGAGTGGCAGAGGGAGAAGCAGACTCCCTGCTGAGCAGGAGGCCTGGGGCAGAGCTGCAGCCCAGGACCCAGAGATCGTGACCTGAGCCAACAGCAGACACTTAACCATCTGAGCCACCCAGGCACCCTGAGACCTTTTTTTAAATATAGAAAATATACAGAACACTGAAATGAACACCTTTGTCCTCACTACCAAGGATTGAAGATTGGTAATATTTTCCTCACACTTTTTGGCCTATTTAAATAAAATAGAATATCACAGATATTTTGACAGCCTTTTGGGGTTAGATTTTAATTCTCTCTTACATCCATGCACCACTGCTCCCACATGGTGAGTCAGTGCTAGCTCACAAACCTGTTTATTCCAGTTGTTCTTGTTTAATTAAATATTGTGCAACATGATGAAATATGAATGGGAGGAAAAATAATTGATCTCCATGAAAATTAAATTCAATACTTTAGAAAGATTTAATAAAGGCAAATCAATAAAAGAAACTGCTGTGAATTCGGTATATGTATGACAACTGGAAAAGATTGATGGTGTTTTGGGTAAATTATAAAACCCAGAAAGAGTCTGCCTTGCAAGCACTTTGTATACGTTCTTAAGTTCTTGTTCCACTTTAAAGAAGTCAAAACTGAAAGTCTTAGGTGATACACGGTTGCTTAAGTTTATGAAAATAGAAGAGATGCTGAATTCCAAACAGTGGATTCGTATGCAGAGTAAAGGCCTTGGCCCTAATTTGAAAGATTGGCAAATGAATATATGTTCATGCAAATTAAAATGAATATTTCAGGGGCGCCTGGGTGGCTCAGTTGGTTAAGCGACTGCCTTCGGCTCAGGTCATGATCCCGGAGACCCGGGATCGAATCCCACATCGGGCTCCCTGCTCGGCGGGAAGCCTGCTTCTCCCTCTCTCACTCCCCCTGCTTGTGTTCCCTCTCTGGCTATGTTTCTCTCTGTCAAATAAATAAATTAAAAATAAATAATAAATAAAATGAATATTTCAGATATGTATGTATGTGTGCAGCGAAAGCTATAAATTAAACAGAGAGGTCCATGAACAAGAGAATTGGAATTGAAATTGGGAAGTAGAAGGTAAGAAGTTATTCAGGAAGGTAAAGAGGACAGAGGCCAGCTTTCAGGAGAATAAGGTGAAAAATAAAAGTACTATATTGAGAAAAAATAATCAAGAAGCTTAATAGAAATAAATCATTAGGGACGCCTGGGTGGCTCAGTCATTAAGCATCTGCCTTCAGCTCAGGTCATGATCCCAGGGTCCTGGGTTTGAACCCTGCATGGGGCTCCCTGCTTGGCGGGAAGCCCGCTTCTCCCTCTCTCATTCCCCTTGCTTGTGTTCCCTCTCTCATTGTACTTCTCTCTGTCAAAAAAATAAATAAAATCTTTTAAAAAACTAAAATAAGAAATAAATCATTAATAAAATAAGAAATAAATCATTAATAACAAATGGTAAGAGGGATGTCTGGGTGGCTCAGTTGGTTAGGGGTCAGACTCTTGATTTCAGCTGAGATCATGATCTCAGGGTCATGGAATTGAACCCCACATTAGGCACCATGCTCAGTGGGGAGTCTGCTGGAGATTCTTTCCTTTCCCTCTGCTCTTCTTCTGCTCATGTGTGCATGCCCATGCTCTCTTTTTCTCTCTCTAAAATAATATATAAATAAGTCTTTAAAAAAACAAATCTTAAAAAAATAACAAATGGTAAAAGATAACATTTACTGGATGCTTATTGCATGTGGGCACTATCCTAGACATTTTCCACGCACTATTTTCTCACAAACAACTTAAGAGGTAGGTACAACAGAGTCTGTACCAAGTTAGACAGCTAGAAAGTGAAATAGATTTTTCTGTTAAAGCACATGCTGAGGGGCGCCTAGGTGGCTCAGTTGGTTAAGCAACTGCCTTCGGCTCAGGTCATGATCCTGGAGACCCGGGGCTGGGGCTCCCTGCTTGTGTTCTCTCTCTGGCTGTATTTCTCTCTGTCAAATAAATAAAATATTTTTTTAAAAAATGGGCCTTTTCATTTCAAAATTTCAAAAAAATTTTTTTTTCTTCAACAGAACATAGTAAACCATACTGCTGAGTAAAACTGAATAATTATTTCAAGAAAAAAAAGATTTTTCCAAATTACTTAAGTAACTTTTGTGTGGCTTATCAGAAAATGAAAAACAAATGGCAATTTCATCAAGGAAAAGCAATAAATTCAACAGTAATTCTCTTTAGAAGGCTAAGCTAAGTGTATAAGTAGAGCTATCCAGAGAGAAATAGTATGAATATTCTTTCCACATTAATGACTCTGAAACCAGTTATCTGCAGAAAACATGACAGACTGAATTTCCATGGCTAATTAAGAACATACAGTTTTGACATCTTTGGGCCTCTGGCAGCAACGATTCTAATTTAGTGTCTCCTACCAATTTACATCTGCACACAATGAATGTGACAGTGATAGCCAGATTAGACTGATTATTTTGTCAAATACGGAGTTGCAAAACAACAGAGTCAGAGCAAAGGCAAAGTCACAGAATTTAACCTCTTGAGACACATTAATTATCTCACGGTTCTAAACACACAGGGTAGCTCTAATAAATGAACAACAGACTAATACTTAATAGATGTTACTGACTTTTCTAGTCATGGGAAGAGATAATAGCAAATTAATTAGATTCTTATTTTGCTTCTCAAATTAATTCTTACAGTCTACATTTGAAGACTTTGAACCCAAAAAAAGCAAGATATGACTCCCAAATCAACAAATCAGTGCATAGGAACAGTTAACACCGAAATAGATCTGAGAGTATATAAAAACCTACTATCTAATAATGGGAGTGTCACTAACCAATAGATACAGAACGGGTCATTTCACAAAAGACATTAGGAAACACAGTTATTTGAAAGAAATTCAAATTCGCTTCATGCCGAAATAATTCTGGAGAACTTTGACTGTCAAAACCCATTTTAATCATTAAAAATAGTAGAAGAAAATATGAAATTTTAGTTCTATTTTACTGATATCAAAAGTTAGAAGGACATTTTAAGTACAACATCACTGGAAATATAAGAAAGGAAATCTCAAGAGGTTTTTTAGTATATTCTGCCCTATATTTTCTTCTAGTACTTAAAAAAAAATCCCCTTACTATTATAAGCACTACTTCTGTGAAAGTCCTTACATCTGTACCTTTTGCAAAGATACCCGTATGGTAAATTCCTAGCAGTTTGTGGTTTTTTTTAAGATTTTTTTTTTTTTAATTTATCAGAGAGAGAACAGGAGAGCACAGGCAGGGGGAGTAGCAGACTCCCTGCTGAACCAGGAGCCAGATGCAGGGCTCAATCCTAGAACCCTGGGATCATGACCTGTGCTGAAGACAGACACTTAACCAACTGAGCCACCCAGATGCCCTTCTCATTAATAGTTAATGAGAGTGCTTGTCTTCACACCTTTCCCAGCCCTACGTGTTATCAAATTTAAAAGATTTTTGCCAGGGGTGCCTGGGTGGCTCAGTCATTAGGTGTCTGCCTTCTGCCCAGGTTGTGATCCCAGAGTCCCTCTCCCTCTCTCACACCCTCTGCTGTGTTTCTCTGTCAAATTAATAAATAAATAGAATCTTAAAAAAAATAAAGTAAAAGGTTTTTGCCAATCTGATAAATATCTCATTGTTGCTTCTTGCACTTTTACATTTTTTTTCTTAATTTAGCTCTTTAATCCACTAGCTATTTTATTTTAAGACTCATCCAAGTTAAAGACTTCATCATTTTCTCCTTCAAGATATTGAGTGTTCCACCAAAGGGACATCCAGGTGTCCTAACATCAGTGAAATATCAGTCAGTCCTTTCCTCAATTGTTTGAAACGTCACCCATTATGCACTTGTTTGCATGTGTATATTGATTCCTTTTTGCACTCTTGATTCCATTATGGAGGTCCCTTTGGACATTTATCTGCCAAGGACAACTTATAAAATATTCTGTGATCTGCAGGGCACCTAACTATCTTAATATAATATCTAAATATCTGATAATAATATCTAAATATCTCTTTTTTTTTTTTCTACCTGTCATCCTTCTTATTTAATTGAACTGTTATATTCTTACTTATTTGCATGATTTTATTTTATTTTTTTAAATATCTCTTTTTAAATAACATCCTGGGGGCTCCTGGGTGGCTCAGTTGGTTAAGCAACTGCTTTCGGCTCAGGTCATGATCCTGGAGACCTGGGATCGAGCCCCGCATCGGGCTTCCTGCTTGGCAGGAGGCCTGCTTCTCTCTCTTTCAGTCCCTCTGCTTGTGTTCGCTCTCTAGCTGTGTTTCTCTCAAAAAAAAAAAAAAAAAAAAAAAAAAAAAAAAAAAAAAAAAAAAAAAAAAAAAAAAAACCCCAAAACTTAAAAAGAAAGAAAGAAAGAAAGAAAGAAAGAAAGAAAGAAAGAACATCCTGACCATTCTTATCCATTTTCTCTTCTGAATAAAGTTTAGAATCAACTTGTCAAGGTAAATCGAGTGGGAGGGGGCTCATTGTCTCAGCTGGTAGAACATGTGACTCTTTATCTCAGGGTCCTGAGTTCAAGCCCCACATTGGGTGCAGAGTCTACTTAAAAAAAATTCAATTCAGGGGGCGCCTGTGTGGCTCAGTTGGCTAAGGGACTGCCTTTAGCTCAGGTCATGATCCCGGAGACCGGGGATCGAGTCCCACATCGGGTTTCCTGCCGAGCTTCTCCTTCTCTCACTCCCCCTGCTTGTGTTCCCTTTCTGTGTTTCTCTCTGTCAAATAAATAAAATCTTAAAAAAAAAATTTTTTTTTTAAATCCAATTCGGATTTTGATTAAAATGATAGTAAATTTGTAGATTCATTTGGAACAAACTAAGTTTCTCATCCAGGGATTGTGCATGTTTTCTCACTTATTCAGAGATTTTTTTCCTTCAGAAAATTTCATGGTTTTCTTCATATCAGTTTTACACATTTCTTGCTGAATGAGTGAATTAATGAATGAATGAGTGAATTCACAGAACACCTTTTTGTGGTAGATTCAGGGGATGTACTGATGAACAAGACAAGTTCCCTGTTCTCACGGAACCTACATTTTATTTGAGAAAGATGGTCAATAATCAAATTCTAAAAAAGATCAGAGAGTAAGAAGTCCTCTGTAGAGAATTAAAGTAGGGTTATTATAGAGGCTACATTTAGACAGCAGGCTTGTGCCATGGAAACTTAATAAAAAGGGCCACAGTGACCACCTGGCTGAATACAGGCGGGCCCATCAGTCCACCTAGTCAAAATATCCATAAGGACTAGCTGACCAGTGGGCTATTTACAACCAGGCACAGTTACCAAAAATGGGAAAATTCCTTTTTTGGATATTTCCATACCTCCTCACCTTCCCACTTTAGGTACAGCCCCCACCCATTGCCTTATGGCAAACAGTGGCTCCTTTGCCACGTATTCAATAAAGTTCTCTCTTTTTTGTTCTGCCTGGGGTGAATCCTTTCATTGACTGCACCACTGACATTCACCCAATCATCACCCCACATTTGTCTTCCACATCCAACCAGGCAGAGAGACCCCACAGTTATGTGATAAAGATATTGGGTGGCTATTTTAGACTGGAAGACTAGGAAATTCTCTCAATATTTAGACCAAGATTTGAATAGCAAGAATCCATCCTCATTAAGCTGCTAGAGGCGGGGCAGCATTCTAAGGAGAGGGAACAGCTAATGCAAAAAGTCCTAAGGCCATAAAATAGCTTGGTTGATTCTAGAAAGGGAAAGTAGGCCACTGAGGCTAGAGTGTAGTGGGGAAGGGGAAAACTGTTAAGAAATAATGTTAGACATTTAGGGACCAAATAGATCTTATAGGTTTTTTTTTAAATATTTTATTTATTTGACAGAGAGAAACACAGCAAGAGAGGGAACACAAGCAGGGGGAGTGAGAGAGGGAGAAGCAGGCTTCCTGCCAAGCAGGGGCTTGATCCTGGGTCTCTGGGATCATGACCTGAGCCAAAGGCAGTTGCCTAACCAACTGAGCCACCCAGGTGCCCCCTTTTTTAAAATATTATATTTATTTGTCAGAGAGAGAGAGGACAAACAGGGGAAGCAGCAGATAGAGGGAGAAGCAGGCACCCCACTGAGCAGAGGGCCTGACACATGGCTAGATCCCAGAAGCCTGGGATCATGACCTAAACCAAAGGCAGATGCTTAACTGACTGAGTCACCCAGGTGTCCCTCAGGTAGGGACATAAGGAGTTCGTATATTATTTTGTTTTTTTTATTAAAGAATAATTGGCATATAATGTTGTATTAGTTTCAGGTGATATTTATATGCATTATGAAATGGTCACTACAAAAAATATAGCTACCATCTGTGACCATACAAAGCTATTACAATATTATTGACTATATTCCTTATGCTATACATTGCATCCTTTTATCTTATTCATTTTAGAACTGGAATATTGTACCTCTTAGTCACCTTCACTTATTTTACGTATCTCCCCACCCCCATTCATATTATTTTAAACGTGATGGGAAGTCATGGAATGTAGTGAGTAGCAAAATAACTTGATCTGATTTGATTTTAAAACATCATGAGAGTAGCCAGGGGAAAAAGGACTGCAGGGGACCAAGAGTGAAAGAAAAGAGACTTATGGGGAGACTAATGTAGTGGTCCAAGTAGTGGGTAATAGTGGCTTGGGCTGGACTGTTAGTGGTTGGAGTAGTGAGAAGTGGTAGGTAGGTTCAGTATTGTTCTTGGAGATTTAGTCAAAAGGATTTGCTGATGAATTCGGAGGATTGGAAACTGGTGGGAGGATGGACTGGGGAGGAGAATGAAGGAATAAGAAGAATAAAAAAATTCCCAATTTTTTTTTTTTAGTGTTTTATTTATTTATTTATTTGAGAGAGAGAGAGAATGAGCAAGGGGAGGAGCAGAAAGAGAGGAAGAAGCAGACTCCCCGCAGAATACGGAGCGGGCCTAGATCCCAGGACCCTGAGATCATGCATGACCTGAGCCAAAGTCAGATGTTTAACAGATTGAGTCACCTAGGCACCCCAACTCCCGGTTTTTTTTTTTGGCTTGAACAGTGTGGTGGATAGTGATGCTTACTGATGTGTGTAAGACCGTGGGAGGAGAGCCATGGTCCTGGATGGTGTTACCTAGAGAGAGTATATAGGAAAAGAAAAAGCAAAGGACCAAGCCATGGTCTGTCCCAACAATTTAATGTCTGGCTAGGGAAAAATCAGCAACTGAAATGAGAAGGGGTGTTTTGTCAATGGAGTAGGAAGAAAATCAGAATAGTGTAGTTTCCTTTAAGCCAAGGGAAGTTTTAAAAAAGAACTGATGGTTTTACTTGCTACCAAGTTTCAAGAAGGAAACTGTGGTTCTATTTGCTTCTTTACTTGGAGCAGTCAATAACAAAAAAGTCATCGTTAGCTTTGGAAAGAGAGAAGTCTGATTATGTTACAGAAACAGTCTCATAAGAACGATGGGGTTGGTTGCTTGTTTGGAATACATTTAGGAGAAATTATGAGGTAGGAATTAGAAGTAGAATTTAGGTAGCTCTTTCAAAAAATCTTCCTGTGAAGAGGAGCAGAGAAATGGGATAATGTAAGGGGTCAGGTAGTTTTTGTTAAGACAGAAATCAGGGGTGCCTGGGTGACTCAGTTGGTTGGGCAACTGCCTTCGGCTCAGGTCATGATCCTGGAGACTCAGGATGGAGTCCCACATCGGGCTTCCTGCTCGGCGGGAAGCCTGCTTCTCCCGCTCTCACTCCCCCTGCTTGTGTTCCCTCTCTGACTGTGTTTCTCTCTGTCAAATAAATAAAATCTTAAAAAAAAAAAAAAAGACAGAAATCAAAACATGCCTGTGTGCAGATGGAAATGACCCAGTAGAAAAGGAGAAACTGATGAGGTAGGAGGAAGAAAAGATAATTGGTGGAGTAAAGCTCTGGAGGAGATAAGAGAGAAGATCTGGAATACAAAAGGAAGGTTTACCTTTAAGAGTGGCAAGGCCACTTCATGAAGAGGAAAAGGAGGAACTGAGAAGCTAGGGTATTAGATGGAAAATGGATAACCATTTCAAAAATGTGGCTGAAAAGTGACAAAAAGAGCGGAAGAAAGGAAGACCGTGAACCATGAACAAATGAAAGAGTTCCTAGGGATCAGTAGGTGATGACATCTTGGTGTAGTAGGAGTTGGCAACAACTTTAATAGAGCTTGGGTTTTTGAAGGAGAAAGAAAAATGATTTGGAGGCAACATGAAGAGTTGGTTTGAAGATAAGAACACTGCAAGAAGTAAAACAATCTTCTTCACTTGGAAAGTTGCAAGAGAGGTAGTTTTGCCAGGTAATAAACCAGTTTTCAGTTGGAACAGGAAGTTGATGGGAACATATAGAGAAGAGGTGAAAATAAAGGAAATGGCTGTTAACAGACGTTGCAATCTAAAGGGCAGAGTGAAGTGGTTAGAATGGTTGGTGAAAAGTAGACACTGAATCAGATTAATAGAAGTGGAAGGTAGCATAGAGATGCTAATCAGGCTAATGGTATATGACCTGGAGGCTACTGGTTGTGAGTGAAAAGGATTATAAAGCACGGTGGAATTATCTTTTTTGTAATCTCTAGGGAGGGAGGTAAGGTGGGTAAACTGTTAAAAGATGAGTAATATGGAGCTACACAAACTGTTCTCTCTTGCAGGTCTCATGATTTGGAGGCTACTGAATTAGAATTGCTAATTTTTCATTTAGGATTTTTGCCTTTACAGTTATATAGTCTATAGATTTTCTCCTACTCTTAATGATTGTTAGGTTTTGATAACTGGGTTCTGATCATCTTTCAAAACAGGCTAGGACTTTATCCAAGTATTTACCTTGAAACTATGTGGTCTAGTGTATTTTGATATAGGGGCTTATCTCTGACTACATTTATTTTCTACACTAACTGTAATTTTATGTAATTCAGATTTTCTACGTTTTGAGCTTATTTGGTTAGTCATATTTTTATTGGTTCAAAGAATTTTTCTATTTGTACTTCTCGTGCCTTTTTTTTAATGCCAATTGTTGGATGAACTCCTATTTCTGTATTAGTAAAACCGGAAAAAAAATGAACTTTTATTTTTAAACTGAACTTTAAACTGATTCACTGCAAGTAAGTTTGCTGCTGAGAACATACTAACCTCCCTACTCTGAGGCTTCATTTGTGGAAATCCGTGCAAAGGCTTCAGAGCTTATAATACTGCGTACTGGGTGAAAGGGTGGGAAGGTAACCAAATTGTTAGAGCACTGGAGCGCTTGGCAGTTTCCGCAAGCTATTTTCAAGTGGTAACTTGGAAGTGATACAACAAAGGAATAAAACGCTTACCCAGGGCTCGTTGATAACAGTACTAGGTTTAACAAAAGCTGAAAAGATGTTTAAAACTAGTTAAAATACAACCCCTTTAAGCGTCTGATATACCTAGGTATGTGAAACAAGACTGTTCAGCAGATGGTGGAAATTTTCCCAAGCTTAACAACACAAACTGGATTGCCTGCTTCAAGTCCCAGTCGGATACATCCCACCCAGATCCGGTTCAAGAGTGCCACATTTTTTCCAGCCTGCTCACAAACGACCTTCCGATTTAAGGTTTCCCGCCATTTCACTTAAAGGAATGGAAGGTCTGCCTCCCGCCCAGCATCCCTGCACTCTTGGGAGGCCCGAGCCTACGCGGCTATCCCTGCAAGGCGAGCAGTGTAACGCCAAGGGCAGTATGCTGCATCACGACCCCAGCGACTGAGCCCATAAGGTAACAGCTCAAGTTGCTCGGTAAGTGCTCAGCGTGCAACGAAAGCCCGGGGAGCGAAAACACCCAAAGCAAAAGAGAAAACCAAACCGGCCGCGCGCGGGCCCAGTGCCGGCTCAACAGGACAGAGCGCGGCCGTTGCTGGGAGGAGCAAGGATGGGGGGGGGCTTGCTCCAACTCGGCTTCGGATTGGTCGGGTCCAGAGAGCAGAGTGACGACAGCCAGGGAGAACGTCTGATTTGTGTGGTGGGCGCGGGCAGGCGGGGAAGCGCACTGCGCAGGCGCAGCTGCTTGGCTCCTCTCGCCCTAGAGCTCCGGCCCAGCTCTCGCGGACAAGTCCCGACATCGCGCGCCCCCCCTCCGGGGCCGCCCCCTCCCCCCTCTCGGCGTCGTCGAAGATAAACAATAGTTGGCCGGCGGGTGCGGAGTGTGTCTCCCGCCGCCGGATTCCGCGGGCTGCGTGGGACCTGTGGGATCCCAGCCAGCCAGCCATGGCGGGGCTGTACTCGCTGGGAGTGAGCGTCTTCTCTGACCAGGGCGGGAGGAAGTACATGGAGGACGTTACCCAAATCGTGGTGGAGCCCGAGCCGACGGCTGAAGAAAAGCCTTGGTCGCGGCGGTCGCTCTCTCAGCGGTCGCCTCCGCAGCCGTCACTGCCGGCTCTTGCTGGCAGCGAAGTCTCGGGGAAAGGCCCAGCGGTGGCAGCCCGAGAGGCTCGCGACCCTCCCCCGGACGCCGCGGCCTCGCCAGCTGCCGGTCGCTGCTGCCGCCGCCGTTCCTCAGTGGCATTTTTCGCTGTGTGCGACGGGCACGGCGGGCGGGAGGCGGCACAGTTTGCCCGGGAGCATTTGTGGGGTTTCATCAAGAAGCAGAAGGGATTTACCTCGTCCGAGCCGGCGAAGGTTTGCGCTGCCATCCGCAAAGGCTTCCTCGCTTGTCACCTCGCCATGTGGAAGAAACTGGGTAAGTTCGCTGCTTGTTTGCCGCCCGTCGGGCAGTTGAGGGCTCTTCTCAGAGCGCCAGCACCGCGTGGCCCCCGCTCCGAGAGCGCTACAAAGTGCACATTGGTGGAATTGAAGTCTCTCCTTGCACTTTCCCGTGGAGGGCCGGCCAAAGTGGCCCTGGGAGAGAGCGTATCGCTCTATCCCGCAGCCGCCCCGCGCCTTATGTCCACTCTCTTAGAAGCCAGGGAAGCGGTCGTCTCCCGGCTTCACTTTGGTGGCAGGCTGCGAATATGTGTTTGAAACCTGGCGCCAGATTTTGGCCAAAAGATGAATTCAGAACACTTGATACCTGAGCCCCACGCAAAGGAAACCGGAGACGGTAAAAATGAGAGTGCTTACTTAGAATCTGTCATAATTTTGCTCTTGAAGGACTTGTCCCTCTCGGGTTGCCTCCTACCGGTGGTGTCAGTTCACCAAATTGACCCTAGGTGGCTGGTAGTTGAAGAGTACTGAAGACTAATTTAAGATCAAATGTAATCATCCAGCGACTTGAAGTGTTGGGAGGAATTCAGTTGTATTGATCCTACTAAAATGGTTTTAGGCTCTTTATGCTTGTACTGCTTATGAAAAGCAAACGCGAGGAATGCGTTTTAAGTCTTAAATTGGCTCCACGTTAGGGGTGTGTGTTAATTTCTACTAGGGCTTTTTAAAAGTACACTTTTTTTTTTTAAAAGTTGTCTTAGCTAATTGCTGTCAGATAGTTCTCATCAATTAGTAGTTAAAAGTTCTAACTGTCGGGGCGCCTGGGTGGCTCAGTTGGTTAAGCAACTGCCTTCGGCTCAGGTCATGATCCCGGAGACCTGAGATCGAGTCCCACATCGGGCTCCCTGCTCAGCAGGAAGCCTGCTTCTCCTTCTCTCACTCCCCCTGCTTGTGTTCCCTCTCTGGCTTTTTGTTTCTCTCTGTCAAATAAATAAAAATCTTCAAAAACAAAATAAAAGTTCTAACTGTCGGTCAAAGTAATGAGATAGGGGGCACCTGGGTGGCTTAGTGGTTAAGCCTCTGCCTTCAGCTCTGGTCATGATCCCGGAGTCCCGTAATCCAGCCAGGCATTGGGCTGCCTGCCCCGGTGGGAAGCCTCCTTCTCCCTCTCTCACTCCCGCTGCTTGTGTTTCTCTCTGTCAAATAAAATCTTTTTTTTTTTTTTTTTAAGTAATGAGAGGAAATTATTGATATGCTAAAAGGAAATAGCTTACTTTTTAAAAATTCGGTGGAATTGTAGTTTCATCTAAACTTTAAATTAGTTTTTCTAAAGTATCCAGTGTTTCTGTACCCAACATCTATTATATACAGATTTATAGCTGCTTATGCATTGCCTTGTAAGAATGGCATGAGTCTTTTTTTAGAGAAAAGATAACTTCTGTCATTTAAAAAATGTTGCTTTATTTTTAGCAGAGGGACAGAGAAGAGTGTAAAGACTGGTCAAATAGAGACATTTTTTAAAAAGGTATTGTCATAGAGTTATAGAATAGCTTCTTTCAAAGTCTGTTTTCTATTTGCCTGGCTTTCTGCCAAAAAAATGTTTGATTGACTCATATAACAACCAGTCCTCCTGTCAAAGGCGTTTCCCATCCAATCCCAGAGGCCCCTATTATTTGTTTTGTTTTTGTGTAGGCAGAGCCCAGCTGAAAGAACTTCAGTGTATTCCAGAAATATGTCATTTCATTGCCTGCAGGGCAACCAGGAGTGGACACCAAGATAACAAGATAGAGGAAGATAAGACACAAAGAACTATTAAGAGTCCTAGTTATTTTGCAGTACACCTGGAGCCGCATGAATTTGCCGTGTATTTGAGCATAAACCCTGTTACTTGGACATTTCTTAAAATAAAGTATGGACCATGCCATCAAATGAGAATGTGTATGTTTTTTTGACATACACGTGCTTTTTGAGTCAAACTTTAACTCCTGTGAGGCGTAGTTTAGAGCCTTTAGACCAAACAAATAGTCAAGTTTGCTTTGTTCCACAGCTAAGCCTTGTACTCCATCCTTGAAACTTGAATTAAAAAAAAAAAAGGAAATGCAGAGTATATGATGGTCTTGACACAGGTTTTTATTACTTAAGTCCCAAATTCATGGGTGGCTCCTCATTTTTTATAAAATAAACAAACTGCAGTTTGTAATCTGCAGGCTAAGCCCTTTCCACTCCAGTTTTAGACTCAGTCTTCAATTTTATCTGTCAGTTTCATTTCCAACACATTAGTTAACTCACCTTTTTTCCCAGGGTACATTGAAATACTCCATTTTCTTGAATTCTCCCCCAGAAAAGAAAACTGAAAAATAAACTCCTCAGTCTCTAAGTCGATTTTCTTCTGTGAAGACTAATGTTTCTTTTGGAATTAAGCATCCTTTGTTTTTACTTTTGTAGTGCTCATTAGGTTCTAAAAACAAAACCTTTTTGTTCTTAGAACCCTTTTTACTCTTAAATGTTTGAAGACTCCAAAGAGCTTTTGTTTATGTGGGTTACATCTGTCCTATTTACTCTGTGGGAAATTAAAACTGGGAAAATTTAAAAATACTTATTAATCTATTACACATTAAATATATGTTAATATATTTAAGTGAATATACTATCCATAATTCATTATATCTATCAGTAAATGTTCATTATTAACATATAATTTAAATGAAAAGTCACTTTTCTGAAATTAATATTGAAATAAGAAGTATTCTCATAACTTGCTGCATTCTTTCTGTTGTGCTATGTTGTCTGGTTGAAGCATATAAACAAAGCAGCCTCCCAAGTATAGCAGGAAAAGGGAGGAATAGTTTAGTGTTGTCAAATAATTTTGGATATTCTACACCAAAGTGATTGTTTCTTTTTTTTTTTTTAAAGATTTTTATTTATTTATTTGACAGAGAGAAACACAGCTAGAGAGGGAACACAAGCAGGGGGAGTGAGAGAGGGAGAAGCAGGCTTCCCAGGAGCAGGGAGCCTGATGTGGGACTCATCCCGGATCTCCAGGATCATGACCTGAGCTGAAGGCAGTCGCCCAACCAACTGAGCCACCCAGGCGCCCCCCCCCCTTTTTTTTTTTTTAAAGATTTTCAAAGTGATTGTTTCTTAAGGTTAATAAAAATGGAATTTGAAACCTTTTCAGAGGACTTTTTGAGTTTTACATTAAAATCCATTGGTCTGTCTTAAACTTTTAAAGAAGGTTTATTCATTTGAGAGAGGGAGAGAGCACAACCTGGATGTGGGGAGCAGAGGGAGAAGCAGACTCCCTGCTTGAACCCCATGTGGGCACCCTGGGATCATGACCTGAGCCGAAGGCAGGCACTTCTATCGACTGAGCCACCCAGGGGCCTCTGTCTTGCACTTTGAATCTTTTACCTATGTGTAATTTATGACATGGTACATTAGTTGTTTGGAAAATAGTATTTCACTGAATTATGCAGATCTAAATACTGATTTTTTTTTTAAGATTTTATTTATTGAACAGAGAGAAATACAGCTAGAGAAGGAACACAAGCAGGGGGAGTGAGAGAGGGAGAAGCAGGCTTCCCGTGGAGCAGGGAGCCCAATGTAGGGCTCAATCCCAGAATTCCAGGATCTTGACTGGAGCTGAAGGCAGACCATTAACAACTGAGCCACCCAGGTGCCCCCGATGTATTTTTTTTTATGCAATATGAAAACATCACATTTGTTAATATTTCTGATCTCATCAGAAAAGTGTTAAGCTTGGGAAGCTATCAAATTCACTGTAGTGGACAACATTTTCCAAATGTAAGTTTTTAAAACAGCAAGTAGAAATATACCACTGACAGCAAATACTCTGTTTTCTTTTAAGAGATTGTTTTTTTTGTCTTGTTTTAACATTTTATTTATTAATGACAGAGAGCACAAGCAGGGGGAGCAGCAGGCAGAGGAAGAGGGAGAAGCAGGCTCTCCGCTGAGCAGGGAGCCCATTGCAGGGCTTAATCCTAGGACCCCTGGGATCATGACCTGAGCCAAAGGCAAACACTTTTAACAACTGAGCCACCCAGGCATCCCTGTTTTCTTGAATGGAGAGGCTCACTTTGTTTATTTTGAAGAAAATGTATGTCAAATGCTCAAGTCTTACTACATATTTTATTAGTCTTCCACATAAAAATGATAGCCCATGAAAAATGGGGTTAGTTCATTCCATAATTCAGAGTTCAGAAGTACTTATCCTCTAGATAGCCATACTATTCAACAGAATCCTGTTGTACATACTTCCCTTTTTGTCATACACAATATAAAAAGAATGTGTATTCATGGGTGGAGGCTTAATAAAATTTTTATTGCGACATCAAGGACATTCTTAAGTAAAACTGGTTTGCCTTTTTTTTTTTTTTTAAACTGGAAGTGGGTGGCTATGGAGAATAGTGACTGCTAGCTCAGTTTGGTGTCACTGCCTTGGTTCCTGCTAAAACCAGCAGTTTCACCACTATTTTTGAACCATCAGTACAAATGTCAACACAGTGAAAAGGGCAAATAAAATCTTAGAATTATTATAAAAATAATTTTAATTTGGCTTTTTGAAATTCCTGTAAAGATCACATAGACCACTGTGAGATAACTATTATGTTTTATCTGCCTCCCAGATAAATCTTGAGGTACTTTGGTGGGGGGATGCTTATATACTATATAATTAATCTATAAGAGCTGATTCCTTGCTCAAAGTAGCTGCTAGTTTAGTTGAATTTCTGTGGGTGAAACAATTAAATTGGCTTTTTTACTTTTATTTTTTAGTTAAAAAATTTCCCATTTTATTTTATTTTTTTTTTAAGATTTTATTTATTTATTTATTTATTTATTTATTTATTTATTTGGCAGAGAGAAACACAGCAAGAGAGGGAACACAAGCAGGGGGAGGAGGAGTGAGAGAGGGAGAAGCAGGCTTCCCACCAAGCAGGGAGCCACATGCGGGCCTCCACTGGGATCATGACCTGAGCCAAAGGCAGACGTTTAACGACTGAGCCATCCAGGCATCCCAAAATTTTCCCTCTTAAAAGTTGTGGTAAAATACACATAAGATTTACCATTTTAGCAATTTTATGTTTATAATTCAGTGGTATTAAGTAGACTCACACACACAAAAAAGTATACTCACAATATTGTGCACTCATCACCACTGTCCATTTTCAGAATTTGTTCATCATCCCATACAGAAATTCTAATTATTAAATGGTAGTTCCCCATTACCCTTTTCCCCAGCCTCTGGTAACCTGTTTTACTTTGCGTCACTATGAACTTACCTATTGTAGTTACCTCATATAAGTGGAATCATAGAGTATTTGTCCTTTTGTCTTATTTTACTTAGCATACTGTCTTTAAGGTTCATCCAAATTATAGCATGTGTTAGAAGGTTTTCCTCTTTAATGGTGAATAATATTCTCTCCTATATGTATGTGACATTTTATTTATCCATTCATCTATTGATGAACATTTGGGTTGTTTCCATTTTTGGTTAGTGTGAATAAAGGTATGTCAGTGTTTGGTTCTGTTTTCAAGTTCTTTTGGGTAGAAACCCTAGAATGGAATTAAAGCCCCCTTTTCATATTATTTTCTTTCATTATTTCTTGATCTCAAGTTATACTATTTGCCTAATTTATATATATTCACTGTAGGGATTTACTGTCTTGTGTTATGTTTGCCTTCTAAGAAATAATGTTTTAAAGTTTGTGACTTTTTTAGGTTTGTTCATTTGAAATAATGTTCTTTTTGCCTTTCTTTTGATAGTTCAAAGAAAGTAGTGAACACATTGCAGTTTTAATTCCTGTGTGTTGGGAACTATGAATTACTTAGGTTATCAAGAGAGCCTCTGGAAAGATAACAGTATGTTGTTGAAATAAATGTGATCTCTGATGTGATTGTGGGAAATTTACCACTGTATTTGTAGAGGAAGATGAAATAAGGAATTAAAAAAAAAAAGGCTCAGTGGGTTAAAGCCTCTGCCTTCAGCTCAGGTCATGATCTGAGGGTCCTGGGATCTATGCCCCCGTCATGCTCTCTGCTCAGCGGGGATCCTGCTTCCTCCTCTCTCTCTTTCCCTGCCTCTCTGCCTACTTGTAATCTCTCTCTGTCAAATAAATAAAATCTTAAAAAAAAAAAAGAAATATGGAATTTTTTGATGGACGGTTATTTACATCCCCTTTGTTTTGATTCCCAGTATTATTAAACAGTATAACTATTTCAGAAATTGCTAGAGAGAAGGTGTGTGTTTGGCATGCGTGCATTAGTTTTGTTGGTGTAAATTGATTCAAAAATAATAAAATGTAGATAATATGTCTAAAAGATTTTTAAATTTCTTTTTCTTTTTTAAATTATGTTTTTTTATTTTAATTCCAGTTTGGCTAAAAATAAAGTGGAAGTTTTGTTATCTTAGTGTGACTGAGGATCAGAGCATTTACTTTAAAGAATATGACCAAGGGAGGGGTGCTTTGGGTGGCTTAGTCGATAAGCGTCTGCCTTCTGCTCTGGGCAGGATCCTGGAGTCCTGGGATTGAGCCCCGTGGGAAGCCTGCTTCTCCCTCTCTGACTCCCCCTGCTTGCGTTCCCTCTCTAGGTGTGTTTCTCTCTGTCCAATAAATAAATAAAATCTTTAAAAAATATATATATAACCAAAGGAATTATGAAGGAGCTGATTTTTTTTTAATATTTTATTTATTGGACAGAGAGAAACACAGCTAGAGAGAGGGAACACAAGCAGAGGGATTGAGAGAGGGAGAAGCAGGCTTCCCGCCGAGCAGAAAGCCCGATGTGGGGCTCGATCTCCGGTCTCCAGGATCATGACCTGAGCCAAAGGCAGTCGCTTAACCAACTGAGCCACCCAGGTGCCCCAGAAGGAGCTGATCTTAAGCTAAATTGTTGATTATAGATTTGGCAGGTAGTTTTTGTTACCTGAAATTTAGAGAGACTGAAACAGAAAGAAAATGGTAGGGGTAAAGGGAAAGACAAGGGAAAGTGAGATAGAATAATTTGAAGAAGGGTTCTCTTGAATCAGAGAATTTTAAACCTGTATGTTTTAATTTAATATTTCATTGATATTTTAGTTTTTATTTTTAAGGACCTTCACCTTCTCACACACCACATGTTTGAAAAAGTTTGCCATATTTTTCAAGTACTGTTTTTTTTTCTATTTTTGTTAAATCATTTTTTTAAAAGATTTTATTTATTTGAGAAACATAGCTAGAGAGGGAACACAAGCAGGGGGAGTGAGAAAGGGAGAAGCAGTTAGATAATCTGTTATTACGTGTTGCATATATCAATAATTCATTCCTTTTTATTATTGAGTAGTATTCCATTGTATAGACACACCACAATTTGTTTATATATTCACCTGTTGATGGGCATCTGGGTTGTCTGCAGTTTTGGCTATTACAAATAAAACTGATATAAAGTTTTTCTTTTTTCTCTCTCTCTTTTTTTTAAGATTTTATTTATTTATTTGACAGAGAGAAATACAGCCAGAGAGGGAACACAAGCAGGGGGAGTGAGAGAGTGAGAAACAGGCTTCCTGTGGAGCAGGGAGCTGGATGCAGGGCTCGATCCTGGGACTCTGGAATCATGACCTAAGCCAAAGGCAGACGTTTAACGACTGAACCATCCAGGCACCGCGTAAAGTTTTTCTTTACAGTAGAAGGCCACTAATAAATGTAGAAGGAATGATAGAATTTTAGAAAATCATAGTAACTGTCATAATAATGATTCAGTCAAGAAACATCAGTAAATGCTAAAACTAGTGGGTGAAAATTTGAGGAACAGAATTATATGTTGGTTTCTTATTGGGTAGCTTAAAGCAACAGAAATTTATTCTGTCATGGTTCTGGAGGCCAGAAGTCTGACATCATGGTGTTAGCCTCTGTTTTGGACGCTCTGAGGGAGAATCTTACATACTCTCCCAGCTTCTGGTGGCTGCCAGCAATTCTTGGCATTTCTTGGCTTGTAGGTACATTACCTAGTCTCCACTGTCTCTTTATATCACCTCCTTTGTGTCTTCTTCCCTTCTAGTAAGGACACCTGTTTTTGGATTTAGGGCCCACTCTAATCCAGGATGATCTCTTCTTAAGGTCTTTAACCTAATTACATCCAGGAAGACCCTTTTCCCAAATAAGGTCACATTCATAGGTTCTAGATGGACCTATCTTTCATGGGGGAGGGGAGACCATTCAACTCACTAAAAGGATTTTTATATTATATCAGATTATCTTCCCACAATACTTATTAATTACAAGGGGGGAAAGGTTATAGTGGAGAAACCTGGCAGATACTACCTTAATCAAGTGAACAAAATCATTTTTAATGGCTAAATTGAATTTGTATACTGCTTGCAATAAAAAGATTGTATTTAACACTTCTGTGATATTCCTGCCAAAAATCCATAATCTGAATACAAACATGAGGAAACATGAAACAAATCCAAATGGAGAGACAGTCTTGAAATGATTGGTCTAGTACTCTTAAAAAAGCATCAAGGAAAACGATTGAAAGACTAGAGAGACATGATGAGTAAATTCAATAAAGTTCTGAATATTATCCTTTCCTTATAAAGCATAGTATTAGGATAATTGATAAAAATTTGAATGAGGTCTGTAGATTAGGGTTAGATTTCTGTTTTTTTTTTTTTTTTTTTTTTTTTTAAGATTTTATTTATTTGACAGAGAGAAACACAGCCAGAGAGGGAACCCAAGCAAGGGGAGTGAGAGAGGGAGAAGCCGCCTTCCCGCCGAGCAGGGAGCCTGATGCGGAACTCGATCCCGGGTCTCCAGGATCATGACCTGAGCCAAAGGTAGTCGCTTAACCAACTGAGCCACCCAGGCACCCTTAGATTTCTGGTTTTGATGGTCAATTGTGGACATGTAGAATGCCCTTGTTTGTAGGAATTAGAGAATGTAATTGTATTTGGGAGCATAGCCTATTATCTTATTGGCCATTTAGTCTCTATCAGTTTAAGAGAAATTATTTGAATTATTCATGCAAAAAAGAAAAGGCAAACCTTAAGTAACGGGTTTCAGAAGATCAGACATCTCCGAAATATCTCTAGGAATTTAGATAGCACTTTCATCAGGGCCCTACCACCACATGTATACCAGATAGCCAAAGCTATATTTATTTGTTTCACTGAAGAGGATGAATCAGAAAGAGCATCTGCATTTAGGGTCACCATTTGAATATAATCCATTGTCATTTTCCAAGAGTGATCAGACTTTTCATCCCTGCTTTCTTGTTTTAAGGGTGACAACTAACCTTTGTGATTCTTTGAGAGACGAAGTGGCTTTTAGTTTACTATTTTGGAGGAGAGTATCATTAGTGGGATGCTCCAAAATCTTATGCTTGGCCTTTCTACTATAATAGACTTACTCACCTGTCAATTAAGAGCTATGAGGGGAAACTATTCATTGCTGCAGTTATTTGGGGACAAAACTACCTGTGGGATAGTTTTGGGGTTCTGCTGAGTCTGAGGTGGACTGGATTCGTAGCCTTTTTTTTTTTTTTTTAAGATTTTATATATTTATTTGACAGAGAGAAACACGGCTAGAGAGGGAACACAAGCAGAGGGAGTGAGAGAGGGAAAAGCAGGCTTCCCAAGCAGGGAGCCCAATGTGGGGCTTGAACCTGGGACTCCGGGATCATGACCTGAGCTGAAGGCAGATGCTTAACAACTGAGCCACCCAGGCACCCCTGGATTCATAGTCTTATTTAGTACTTGACCTCCATGAGTCTTAGTTCCCAACCAGCGGACTGTGGTTTTGTTCTGTAGCTCCAGATTTATCTTAGAGCCATCCTTCAGTAGTTACTAAGTGATGTATTTCTCTTTGCTCAATGTATAGCTACATGTGAAAAGGGCCACATACCATTTTGAAGAAGATTAACAGTGCTCCTTTAACTAAATATGGAAGGTTTTTTTGGTTTTTGTTTTGTTTTTGATTCTTTGAATCAAATAAGGCCTTATGAGTGACCATTCTAGAGATCCATTTTTTCTTTTGCCCTCTTGTCAGTTGGGTAAGGTAACCCTATCTACTTTGCTTTGGGTTATTAACTACTCGGGTCTGATATGTCACCTCAAGGTTCTCCCATCCCCACACAGATCAGGGAACCTATTTTAATTTCAGCCTCTTTCATTAGTATCCCTTGCCTAGAGAGGATCAATAAAATGTGTTTACAAGATTTTGGTGTTTACCTGATTATTTCCATAAGTATTTAAGTTGAGGAAGGTCATCTGAATCTTTCTTGGGAATGGATGTGTGGGATTCATATGCATGTAATAGAGTAATTATTTCCTCTATTTCACTGTTTGTTTTCTAGAGCTGCTGTAACAAAGTTCCAAAAATTGGTTGGCTTAAAACAAAAGAAATTTATTGTCTCAGTTTTGAAGATCTAAAGTTCAGAATTTAGGTGTTGTCAGGGGCATGCTCTATCTACTCAACTCTGAAAGCTCTAAGGGATACTCTGTCTTGCCTCTTCTAGCTTCTGGTGTTTACTGGCAATCCCTGGCATTCCCTGACTTGTAGATGTGTCATTAATCTAGTACTCTAGTACTTGTAGTACTTCTCATCTTCTTCCTATGTGTCTTTATATCACCTTCCTTCAGTGTGTTTGTCTTCATGTTAAAATTTTCCCTTTTTATAAGAACACTTGTTCTTTTTTTTAAAGATTTTATTTATTGATTTGATAGAGAGAGACACGATGAGAGAGGGAACTCAGGCAGAGGGAGTGAGAGAGGGAGAAGCAGACTTCCCGCCGAGCAGGGAGCCAGATGTGGGGCTTGATCCCAGGACTCTGGGATCATGACCTGAGCCGAAGGCAGATACTTAACCACTGAGCCACCCAGGCACCCCAGAACACTAGTTCTTATAAAACACTAGTTCTTATATTGGGTCAGGGCCCACCCTAATGACCTTATTTTAACTTGATTACCTTTGTAAAGACCTTCTTTTCAAATGAGGTCACATTAGGAGCTACTAGGTATTAGGATTTCGAATATCTTTTTTGGAGGGACACAATCCATAATCCAGCATCCCAAATCATATCAGTCAGTCATAACAAATTTGTTGTTTTTCAGAGTCATACGGCCTTTTATGCCAGGTTTGAGTCTAGGTTTGCCTTAGCTGACCCAGAAAACTTTTATGACCGTAGTTCTTAGCTAGTATGCTGACTACAGACTATTTGCTTATTTGCCTACTATTTCTTTATTGATAAGGCCAGCCTTATCTTACCACTGTATAACATGGGCCATTTGTTACTATCTGGACTATGAACGAGAGTCCTGGTGCCTTCTATTCTTTACTGGTTCCATAACTAATTGACATTTTTCTGAGGGTTAGTGCCCTGCAAGCTATGTGATACAAGTATATTATAGTTCTTTGTAAGTAACACCAACTTAGTCTGCATTAAGAAAGGAAAAGAACATGAGAATTTATTGGAAGGATGTTTGGTAGGTCACAGAATTGATTGGATGTCTAAGCCAGGTCTCAGAGTGGACAGAACCAGGGTTCCTCTGGGGCTCTAAGTGATAAGAACTAGTGGACACTCATTGAAAGGTTTTAGTCTCTGGGATGGATCAGCTCCACAATTTTCTGGCATTATGCCTTTATAAGTTGCAAATATCTGAAAGAGTCTGACCTAGTTTAGGTCATTTGCCTTCTAGGCTAGGAGCAAGCAACTTTTTCAGTTGCATTAGAGAAAGACTGCATGCAATGGAGGCTGTGTACTCCAGAACAAAATTGGGATGCTACTACTAGGCCGAGGGATAGGGAACTGGACAGGTGCACACTATATTTAGTTCTATAAATAAGGGCTCAAGTGAAGGCCACATAGCTTTATGCTTCATTTGGACTATTTCCTCAGGGGGAAAAATTTTCTCAAAGCTGAATTATTTGTTTAAAGACTGTACATCTTCTGATGGTTGTGGGTACTTATTTTCAAATTTCTTTCCTGAAAGCTTTTACATCTCCATACTACTTTGGCATTAGAATTCTGTAACAACTCTTAGTATGGTGATTTAGGAGTATGTTATACTGCCTGGGTTTGAATCCCAGATTTTCCACTTAGGATCTATATGACCTTGGGTAAAAGTTCTTTGATTGGAGGATCATATCTCTAAAATAGAGATGGTGATAGTACTTCTCTCTTGAGTTAAGTAACTCGGTACATATTATTTGGTACATGGTAAGTACATAAGTACCTCAAGTTTTAAATTTATCACAAAAAACATACACATTCTGTACTTATTTATAATAGTTTTATTTCATTCAGAAGTTTTATACTTTTTTCTTTTGAAAGATTTTATTTATTTGACAGAGAGTGCACAGGTAGGGAGAGGAAGAGGGAGAAACACACCCACCTCCCCACCCCTACTGAGAAGGGAGCCTGATGCAGGACTTGATTCCAGGACCTCAACCCCAGGATCATGACCTGAGCCAAAGGCAGATGCTTAACTGAGCTGCCCAGGCACCCCTAGAAGTTTCATACTTTTGTTACAAACTTTATTAGTCTTTGTTTTAATGGCTCATACATATTTTCTTGCTTAAAAATACTTTTTGTAAGTTATAATTTATGTACTGTCTAATATGCTACTCTCTCTCTCTCTCTTTTTTTTTTAAATATTTTATTTATTTGACAGAGAGAAACAGAGCTAGAGTGGGAACACAAGCAGGGGGAATGAGAGAGGGAGAAGCAGGCTTCCTGCCGAGCAGGGAGCCCAATGTGGGGCTCAATCCCGGCTTTCCGGGATCATGACCTGAGCCGAAGGCAGTTGCCTAACCAACTGAGCCACCCAGGTGCCCCCATTTTTTAGGTTTTAGTAATTTATTTGACAGAGTCAGCACAAGTAGGGGGAGTGAGAGAGGGAGAAGCAGGCTCTCTGCTGAGCGGGGAATCTGATGGGGGACTCCATCTCATGACCCCTAGATCATGATCTGAATGGAAGGCAGAGGTTTAACCGACTGAACTACTCAGGTGCCCAATATGCTTCTAGTTTTAAGAGATTTGTTTATAAGTCATTTTTAAAAATTAAAAGATTAAAATGTAAAGTAGAAAACAATACAAATTATAAAGATGTTTGATTCCTTAATATGTAAATATATTGCAGTTTTAATCAGAACCTCAACAGGGTTTTTTTTTTGTTTTTTTTTTTTTTTGTTTTTTTTAAGATTTTATTTATTTGACAGAGAGAAACACAGCCAGAGAGGGAACACAAGCAGGGGGAGTGAGAGAGGGAGAAGTAGGCTTCCCGCCGAGCAGGGAGCCCGATGTGGGACTCGATCCCGGGTCTCCGGGATCATGACCTGAACCGAAGGCAGTTGCTTAACCAACTGAGCCACCCAGGCGCCCCAACAGGGTTTGGATTTTTAAAGATTTATTTGAGAGGGAGAGAGAGAGAGAGAACACAAGTGGGAGGGGGCAGAGGGAGAGGGGGAGAGAATCTCAAGCCAACTCCACCATGAACATGGAGTCAGATGTAGGACTTGATCTCACTCTTGACCCTGAGATCACAACCTGAGCTGAAACCAAGAGTCAGACACTTAAATGACTGCACTGCCCAGGTGCCCCAGGGTCTGTTGGTTGGTTTGTTTCTTTGTTTTTTTAATTTCCAAGTTGCTTCTAAAGTGTATTTGGAAAAAATTCTTGGGTATTGAGAAAAAAGAATAATTGGGAGATAATTCTCCCAATTATAAAAAGAACCATAAACATATTAGTAGGATGTATCTAGAAATAGATCTGAGGCAAAATGTAGCATATGATAAAGGGTGACTTTTCAAATGAAGAAAGCATGGACTTTCAGGTATTTTTAGATCATTGCAGAGTATCTCTTTGTATATTAGGGCTTTTGACCAAAAATGTGATTTAAATATTAATATTGTATCTTTGAATATCCCCCTTCCCTTTTTTAAGCCCTTTTTCTTCTTTTCCATCTTGTGGGGTTTTTTTGGTTTGTTTGTTTGTTTTTTAAAGATTTTATTTATTTGGGGCGCCTGGGTGGCTCAGTTGGTTGAGCGACTGCCTTCGACTCAGGTCATGATCCCGTAGACCCGGGATCGAGTCCCGCATCAGGCTCCCTGCTCGGCGGGAAGGCTGCTTCTCCCTCTCTCACTCCCCTTGCTTGGGTTCCCTCTCTGGCTGTGTTTCTCTCTGTCAAATAAATAAAATGTTAAAAAAAAAAAACATTAAAAAAATAAATAAAATCTTTTAAAAATTTTAAAAAAAACATTAAAAAATAAATAAAATTTTGGGGCGCCTGGGTGGCTCAGTTGGTTAAGCAACTGCCTTCGGCTCAGGTCATGATCCCGGAGACCCGGGATCGAGTCCCACATCGGGCTCCCTGCTCGGCGGGAAGCCT